>CM038796.1:100181978-100353878 GCA_021764765.1 Vicia sativa | reverse complement strand
ATGACTTGTTCTTCATGTTTGATCTTGATTGCAAAAATTCAAGCTAAAATCTTCATTTCTTAATGAAATTGAATGAAATAAAACCAAACTTGCTCGATTTTTCATCACGAATATGAAGGTGGATGTTAATTGCATTTATATTTAACCTAGCATGCTTGAATTTACGGGAACCACGATGAACCCTAGGCGAGTTTTCAAATTAAATGATGTATGATTGAGGATTCTTTGATTTTATTGAGGGGGTATTGATCGTTATAAGTCTCTTGAGAAACAAAAGCGGCCATGAGTTTTTCAATTGATGCAAGGAATCATAGAGTTCAGTTGGTGTTCATACACAGTGGGGTTGAGATCGAAGATGATGATTGGCGTTCGAACTTTTGTTGAAGATTGGGTGAGCTTGACGGATGCTAGGGAAGCTGGGGATGATGGTACTCTCTTGAATCATGGAACTCTCAAGTCAAGTCCACATGCAGACACAAAATTGAACTTGATCACAGGTTAAGGTGTTACAGTTCAAGATTAATGCGCCTCGTATCCATGGGTATGGTGATGATGTTTGGTGATTAGAACATCAATTAATCCATCTAACCAAGAATTGAAACTTAAAGGCGGGTTTTGGAAGTTTGAGAATATGAGACAAATCTGGTTTCCACTTGTTCTTGGGTTGATTTTGTAATTCAAACTTGTTTCAAATTTATTTTAGAATGTGTTTGACACCAAAGTTTATCATGATTTTCTTGAATTTAAAAATTACAAGTTTATCAAAAATGCATCATGTTTCTTGATTTTGATGAAAAGAAATGAAAAGCATGACTTTGCAATGCTTTGGTGTGGTTTGAACTTGAATTGGTGATCAATTTATGGGCAAATGGTTCGTAATGTTAGGCGACAAGTACAAGCTTTTGGTAAATCAAAGAGATAGCTTAAGGGTAAGAATGTCATTTATAAGGAAAGGAAGTTTCCTTTTTAACCATGTGCTTGTTTTGCTTTGATCCTATCTCGTCTCAATTCTTTGATATTTATCAGTTCAATCAATCCATTTGGCAAGGTTATGTTGCTTGGTGAAGAAAACTCAAAATGACCTATAATTGAAGTTTTGACTTTTTTAATTGAAGTTTCATGAATATATAACAATTTCAAAGTATAGCTGAACTCCATGGATTTGAGAGTTCTTGGACATTTTGGAAGCTTGTTTCTTTTACAACTTTCATGTTTTGAGTTTTCCAATTCAAAATGGAACTAGGTGAAAAATAATGAAGTTTTGGAAAAATAAGAAATTTCTTAGAAATTTTCTAGAGTATAGAACTTTGACTTTGTTGACTTTCAAATTCTTTGATTTTTATGATGGATGGATCATTTGAAGTATTTTTGATGATTGAAAAGTTTTGTTTTGAAAAATTTGATCAAGGTCAAAGTTTGACTTTCGGGTCTGATTAAATTTCATCAGATGTTTCAAATTGGTGATGAAGTGTGAACTTCTTTGATGTTTTGAATCTGGAAATAAGGTCAAGATGTTGTATCTAAGATATGGTGACAATCTCTATCAAAAAGTCATTTCTTGCTCAAAAGTTAGAAAACTCATGCTCGATCAAAACCACTAATTGGGTAGATCTTGATTGATCTATGAGAAAAAATGGATGTCGATGATGGGAGGTTGATGATTTGATCAAGATAGATCAAATGAGGTGAGAAAAACTCAAACCCTAATTGGTTTTTTTGATGAGATGAAAATCAGTGAAACCTAATTTTGACACAATGAAATCTACACAGATTAATCTATTAACATTTATTGGTTATGCATTGATGATGCCAAGGTGGTATATTAGGTAAAATTTGGTGTAACAGTCTCCTTTAAGTTTCTTTCTTTAGAGAGATAAAGATGGATATCTTCGTTTGATAGGTGTAAAGAGACTTAAATATCGAATATAATTTTTGGACCTAAGATACCAAAGATCGGATGATGCAAATGATTGAAAAGTTCCCAGTATCAAAATGACGATTGAAATGTTGGATAACGTCCTGATGGGAAAGATTAACGAATATCTGTTTTTCTTTGGAAACAAAAGGAATTTATTCTGTTCAATTGATGATATTTAAGGTAAGTGGAAATGATATTGCAATTCTCGACTTTGTGATAGTTCATGGTAATGATTACGAAGATGTTACAGTTATCGGTGAAGTAATGCTATAACTTCCAAGTAAATCTTGAAGAAAATTTTATATATTCACTTTGTGAACAACGAATGAAGAAGCAGTTCAAATGGGCACAGATGTTACAATTGTATCGGCATAAGTGATAGCTATAACAAGGCAAATCTTTAGAAAATTCGTATATTGTTCTTTTGTGAATATGAGACCGATGAAAAGAAAGAACTCAAATGAGTCTTGCCTTTTGGATATAATCTTCAGGGATCTCTCTTTTGTGAAAGATCACGGGCATTTTAGATTGGAAGACGGGTTTTCTTTTAGGCGGAAAGACAAGCTGCGGGAAATTTCTCGTATAGTGTGATTTTGACTTTGTTGAGAAGACAAACTTTTATGACAATTTTATGAGATGAGAAGAGAAGATAAAAGCGGCTCGGGGCAGATAGGGGGTACAATTGCTTATTGTTGATTATAGGCAGGTGTTCTATCCGAGGAGCAATGGGAAGAAAAATCAATCAGACATTATTCCGATGAGGAATGATCTCGGTGGGAATGTGGTGGAGAGAAATGCATTTCTCTGTTTGGGAATACTCAGTTGGGGAAAAAAAAGTATGTTTTCTCTGTTTGGAGATATCCTAGGAGAACTTGTACTTTTCATAGGTAAGCGTGACTTATGATGATATGGGCAAACATTTCAAGGAATGAAAAAATGCGAATGATGCTTGTATGTGGATAATGCTCATGAATGTTATACATGCTTATAATACTTTGACAAAGACACTAAAAGATATTTGGGAAGGACGCGTCCTGATTCGAACAAATACTCGGTGGAAGTTGCAACAATGGTGCAGGCGTTCAGCATGAAGGTGAGTTGCATGCTTTAAACTTTCGAGAGAAAGGCATTTCATTGGCAACTTGGTTGGGGATTCTTTTGGGATAAGAATACCGTCCTTTGATGATTCTTTGAGGATAAGACTTACCCATGCGATTGTTTTTTATCCTTGATTGAAACACTACGGAGAAAAGCATTGAAGTTCTTTTGTGTTCATAGTTCAAGGAAAATTTTTGATTTTTGTTTCAAAATTTTGAGTAAAATTCATTTAAAAGCGTTTTAGTTTCAAAAGTGATTTTCAAATAAAAAGCGTTATTTTTCAAGCAAATAAAGTAGGATTGCAAACAAAAAGCAGGGGCTCGAATTTATTGAATAGAATGGTATCAGAAATCGTGATTCCATGGACTATTTAAAAGTTGGAAATGATAATTTATTAGGAAAAGGCTACATTGAAGCAAAATAATGCTATCTAACAACTTTAAATTCAATTGTGCTCGTCGCTTTAGAAAGAGTTGATTGAAGATCCAGTTGATGGAAAATTCTTGATTAATGGTATGGGTACATTTCGGTTACTTTGTCATTTATGTATACTTGTTTTGCCTAGATACAGCCTTTTGATTTCAATCTATCGGGATATTTTACATTTATTGTCTAAATTTTGCACTGGACCGCCTTTTCGGGTTTGATCCATAGGGCAGCTCTTTTTACCTAAGCTTTTTGGTTTTACTTACCGAGCTGTTTTTTTTTTTTTAGACAAAGTATTTTGGTGTCGGCATTCACGGGATCGGGGAGTTCATCCAGAGTCCAGTGAGTCGCTGCCGGAAAACTTCTTTTAATGATGTGGGCCCGTAATTAGGAATCATTTGCCCTAGAATCACGGTTGGCGAATCTTTTTTTTAAGCACGGTCGCCTTCTCGGGAATTCACGAATTCGGACCTTCTTAACATCGAAAGCTTTCTTCATTCTTTTGATAAGTTGTCCATGACCAGGCGGTCGGTAGCTTTTCTTCAATTAAGTTCGGTTAGTGGTATACGCTTTGACCCATTCGTTCGGATAAGCTTAGTTTCCATAGGAACTCTCGTTGATGGGATCTCAACTTCTCTGAGACATTGCTTCCATGCACGTTATACTAGAGAAAAAGGTTCCCACTATTGAGAGTCGTCTCTGGTCTGATACATCTGAAACAAATAATGACATTCATTTTGATCTTTGTAAGTATGAATATCTTGAGACGATCTTTTGATGTTCTTTGGGTACATTTCTTCAGCAGTATGAATTCATCTTTAGCGATAAGGGAGATGAGTTATGATGCTCGATCTTGAATTCCTCACAGGTTTCATCGTTGTTGTTTCAAAGTTTGATCCATTTATATAATGATCTTGCTTGGAACTCCATATCGGCAAATAAGGTTGTTCTTGATGAACCTACACACCACTTGTCTTGTGGCGTTGGCGTAAGAGCTACTTCCGACCCATTTGGTGAGTAATCAATAATACGAATAGGCGATGTCCGTTGCTGGCTTTTGGTTCAATCATTTAATCATGTCAATACCCATGGAAAGGCCACGGAGAGGAGAGAACGTTGGTGAGGTCGGACGCATGGATCTTATCTGCGTAGATCGCACTTGTGACATCTTTTGGCGTGTTTGGTCGATTCCATTGGTATCAATGAGTATCACGCTCTCAAGATTTTTGGACATTGCTTGCATTGAATGGGTTCGAAGGATCCTTCATTGTACTTCATGGATGATTGTGTCACCCTCTTTTTGTCGTAGTCGGCGAGAACCATGTCGAGTTTCTTTTGTATAGAACATCTTGATGAGGAAGAAATTCCTAGAAAGCCTCCTTCTTATCCTTGTCGCGATGCCCGAGTGGGTACTCTGCGTGTTTGAAGGAAGCGTTTGATGTCGTTGGAACCACGGTTTATAAATCGAAATTGCTTGATTCGAATACATATCACGGTCTCAAGAAAGCCGATCGAGATTCGGGCATATAATTCAATGGGTGACTTTGAACATGGAAGATAGAGTAGCCAAGCGCCATCCAGGTTGATCTCGGGGATATGATGCGGTTCTACTTTGTTGAAGAAAGTCAACAATCGCCTCGCATAATCTATGTAAGAATTAGACCCGAGATGATGAGTTTCATACTTGTCTTTGATTTGATTGATCACTATGGATGAATCTCCATATATATCGAGGATCTTGATCCTTAAGTCGATAGCTTTTATTACCATGATGCATGCTTCATATTACACTGTATGTTGTTGGTGCAGTCAAATAGCATCTGGCGGGAAAGCAGGATGAGAACCCTCGGGGTGATGATGGTTGCCCCGATTCCATACCAAACGTTATTTGCTCCATCAAAGACTAAACCCCATCGGATTCGGATCTGGTCCTTCTCAGGTGTGTATTTAGTATATTCTTTCATTTTGGTACATCTGTCTGGAAGTGGTCAAAAGAGATTGGTATTAGGTTGAGTGGTGATGAGCAGTGATCGGTGAATGCTTCCTTATGACCGCTTTTTGGTAGCATCTTGGATGTCATATTAGGATAATAGCATACGCCATCGAAGATTTTCCCGGGGTTTCTCAAATCGTGCCAGATTGGATCTATTTGGAGATTAACAGAGTCGTGTGATTGATCGTGTCTTGGAGGGCGTTTGAAGCCCGCAAAAGCGACATGTTTTCTGAGCTTGGAGTGCTTGAGTTTCGATTATGTGACTTTTTACTCAGTAGTAAATGGCATGCTCCTTCTTCAGGTGTGTCTTCTTGTCAAATCCTTTGACCATGGACTCTTCTAGAGGTAAGGTACATAGATTAGGGTCTTCCTTCAGCTGGAGGATCGGTATTGAGTTAGTTGGTAATTATTCCTATCTTGTCAGATGCTTTTTGGCAATGTTTCCAAAGCTCTTCTGATCTTTACGGAGCTTGAATATAAGCCCACAGGTAGCGATCATCGGGAGATAAATCACGGAGATGTAATTGATAGTCGAAAATCCTCTTACTTGCTTTTGAAGTGCGTGTGGCATCTCTTGAATAGCTTTGACTTTCGAGTCCATGATTCCACTTTTGGTGACAGTGAAACCTAGGTTTTCGGATCACACAAAGGTGCATTATTAGGATTGAGACGGTGAAATTTCCTAGTCGTTGAAACAACTTTGAGATAGTCTATATATTCATCTTGATTCAGTTTTGCTATCATGTCATCACATAGACTTGATCTCCTTGTGCATCATGTCATGAAGAAGTGGTCATTCCTTTGGTGAGATGGCATTCTTTAATCCAAAGCGGCATTACTTTGTAACAAGGTGCTTGGCGTGATGAAGGATATCTTCTCCATGTCTTGGGGCCGGTCACGGTCTGATTATAACCAGGAGAAAGCAGTCCATGAAGGAAAAAGAATTGCGGTGCTATCCACTGGCGTGTCGATGAGGTGGTGGGAAATCGTCTTTTCGGACTTGCTTTGAGGATCCGGTGAGTCAACACATTGACCCATCTTTCTTGGGGACATGTCTATGTTGGCTAGCCATTGAGTCGGAAGTGAGAGGAAACCCGGTGTCGTTGCTTTTTGAACTTCCTTTTGGTTTTCGTGTTTTAGGGTGAACTCTCCTCATTTGTATGGCGGGCACTCTGGGTTTTAACGCGGTGATGCTCCCACGATCTGGTATCCCAACCTGGCATGTCTGGTAGGATGAGCGAACACATCAACATATTCTTTGAGAAGACTTATCGGTTTTGACAACGTACTCTGAGGTGAGCTCAGATGTTGTAACATCTTCGAACCCAAATTGATTGCTTCTGGGGTTTCTGAGGTGAATGATCCTTTCCTCGTGCTGGCGATTCAGGAAATTTCATGGGATCTCTTCTTCAATTTCTTCTCATGACTTCAGGGAATTTCAAAGTTGGGAGAGAGCATAGAGTTATTGCTTTCAATGGATTTGTCCATACATTAATGCATATTTGATTTATGTTTGATTAATTAACTCTTTGTCATCATTATTTTTTGAAAGTTAAGGTGAAAGTGTTACAGATTAATAATTTTTTTTTTGAAGATTTTTTTATTTATGTTTTATTTGTGTGTTTTGGATTATCATCAAGAAAGTAAAATGAAAATAAACACATTAATACAAACCGCGTTTATTTATAATTTACACTATGAAGCAGCCCTAAAAACCTAACTCATTCGCCTTGGGCAAGGCGAAGAGACATTATTAAAATAAAACCTATAAACATCTACACTTGGTAGTAGAGTTCAAACAAAATAAACTTAACCACTTATATGAACATTAGTAGAACTTCAGCGGGTTTCAACATTGATGAACTCCTTGGAAGTCGAGTACTCGGGTAATTTCATTGGTTTAACCATGAGTAGACTTTGGTTCTTTGTTTGAAGCGGGCTTTGAAGACTACAGACGATGGCCACTTGCCCTTGTCTGCTAGCGATCCTCTTGATTGGATGGGAAGTATGAGATATAGCATGTGTACTTCTGTTGATCTTTGTTGAATCTTGGGATGTACCTTCAGGTCTTAGGAGTGAAGAGTTGTTAGAAATGACTTTTACAGGTCGTATCCAAGTCGCACTCTTGATCTTGGTGATCATGTTGATGTAGTGGTAACCGGGATGCGGTTCGGTGAATTCCACGGTGTGTTGAGGCGGAGATCTTCATTGGGGATCTCGATTGGTGATTAGTGAGAAGGCAGTATACCTCTTACATTTGACTAGGATAATCAAAGAATCACCCCAAAAATCACATGGGCTTGGATATCTTGGATTTTGAGTTTTGACTACACGCGATGTATTTCACCATGTAGTCAATTTGCCACTTGGTTTCTCCCAAATATCCGAACTTCATGGGGCGGTTGGATTTTCATGCTTGAGGGACATAAATTGATGGTTGGCATTTTGGCTCCTCTTGAGACACATACTCGGGAGCTGTTTAAATAAGTGCTCCATTCTCGATTGGATGGATCGTCTTCATCCTCTTGATGGTTTAGCGTAACCTCTTGGAAGCAGAGTTTAGGAAGCCCTGCTTTGAAAACTTCTTTGATTGAATGAAGTGTTTCATCCTTTGCTTGTCTTTGGAATTACTGGTGTGAACCCGAGTCAAACTTTTTTCGTTCTTAGTGAGGTTTGATAACTTGTCGTCCTTTAAATATTGCCATCTTTCACCATTTTATGCGACTTCTTTACTATGAAGATAGATGATCATTTTGTTGGTAGATTCATCTTAGCGGATTCTGGGAGATCATGATGTCATTATGGTGTGATGAAAGCTGGATAGATGACTTACAAGTAAAGCTTGTTTCTGCAGTGGTCACCAACTTTCCATTTCTTGTGAATTTTAATTTAGATGGAGAGTGAAGTTCTGCTCACGCGTGGATCCAAGATCTTCCCTGAGGAGGCAGCTATGCGGCTGGTACGTCCATGACTTGGAAAGTAATTTGGAAAGTGTCACGGACCAATTGTCATTGGAGATCGACTTCCCGATAGCGGCTTCCTTGATCCATGGCTCTTACTATTATGTCATTGAACTTCGTTGGCGTCCTTTGTAAGCGAGCGACGAGTAATCGTCTTGGCATTCGTTCAATGAACACATGTATCTATATACATTGGACGAGAATCGATTGGCGGATCATTGAGATGTGGAGGGCAGTTGTGATCTTTCCTTCTCGGGAAGTTCACCGTCGAAGCTTAGATGTACGAAACTGTTGTTTGGAGCGATCCTCAATGGTCTGCAGTCACATCGTGATCCACATAAATTGGTCTGGTACTCTCGAAAGCTTCTCGGTGAGCCGGAGTTGAGGAGTAGAGACAATATTGAAATTTTGGAAGAATGCGCATCGGTGATCCCACGACTCGGTATTAAGCTCTTTTTGATTAACGGTATCTCATAAAATGCGTTGGCGTTGGCTCTCGGGAGAACCAACATTAGGTGCTCAGTTCTAATAAGCTGGAATCGTTGCGAGGATTCTGGGAAGATATGTTAGCGGATTTTTGTGGGACTACGAGGCATGGCGGTGTTGGTGGCAATGGAGTGCACTCGTCCACTTGGTATTCTGGCGTCTATTACATTATATTGACATTAGGCGGAAGAGTAGGCATGGGTTTCTCCTTCCCATCCTCTATCAAGGTTGCATTGTGGTAAGGAATTGCTTTGGTAGAAGCGTATGGAGCAGGACCGGTGAGCCAAATACCAAAGGAGACTACGAGTCTTTGGGCTGTTGCATTCGATCTCCACGTACTTGGGTATGTTGAAACAAGGGATGATGACGTTTACTTGGGGTTTCAGGGTTGATGTCTCGAGACTAAAAGCTCGTCGTAAAATGCCTACTTGTATTTACGTCATGATCATCTGTTTACCAAAACTTGTAGATCATAGATGTCTAACAAATGTTGGATATACTGCTCTTATGAGTGGAACATCCTTGAATATTCTTTGAGCGATCTTGACGAGGCTGCGTAATTGGTAGCTTGAAGGTGCTCATTGTCTTTGTAATGCTTCATGCGAGATGCACAAGTTTCCTACGATCGGGTTTAAATACGTAATGAGATACATGCATGTTCTCGATATCAAACTTCTTTGAGTGCCCGTATTTGGGAAGCGGTTGCACATTCGAGACTTGTATTTACGAAGGAAGAAGATTAGATCTCACTAATCTACGCCTTACGCCTTTAATCTTATCAATGCTCAGGTCATAGCACGGTGCCCCAGGTGAAAAGGCAAGATCGTGCATTTTGTACCACCATGGTAATTTCTCGAGAAGGGAGGTGGTGACCTTGTCATGTCAGTTCTTTTCTATTGGCGAGGGGTAGGATTACGTATACGTCATTGGGATCGGGTCAAATTAAGTAACGGGCGTACAGTTTGATTCTTTGACTGGAGCGAAATTTGTATGAGTTTGTTGATTTTGTTGAATTTGTAGGAATTGTGGAGCAATTCACTGTGTTTGTTGTGTTGACGGCGGGTGCTATGGCAGCTACATCGTTGTTGAATGACATTCTTCGTGGTTTCCCTCAGGGATACCATTCCTATGTCATCTCTTTCTTTCTTCCTTAGGCGGTTTCAACCTTCTTTGTTCCACTAGAAGATCCTGCTTCCTTGGTTAGGCGTCGGTTCGAACTCCCTCTTCTAATCGCATTCCATGCTCACCATCTCGTGAAATCTCCGGGGCGCTAGCGATCATTCGCTCAAAATAGAATGAGCCTAGAGTATTCAAGAATACCTTAGTCATCTCCTTACTCTTCAATGGTGGGTTAACCCAGGCGTGATTTCCACTCATCGTTGTTGCATATTCTTTGAATGTCTCCCTTTCTTTACGAGACATGGAATGGAGTTGATCCTATCGGGAGCCATATCAAGTTAAACTTGTATTCTTTGGACAAAACCACTAAGTGGTTGAATGTTTGGATATTGTCTTGTCTAAACCCGTATACCACGATTGACACCGGTGAGACTATCTTGGAAGTAATGGATTAGCGATGATCCTCATTGTATGTAGACATTTTCTGGCATACATGTTGAGATGACTTTGTGGAGCGGGAGTTTCCTTTGTACTTTTCAAAGTCGGGACTTTGAATTTTCTTGGGTATTGCGAGGGAACTAGCAAAGATCACAGGCGTTTTCAAACAATTCTTTTCCACAATTGTTTTATCTCTGCATTTGTGGAGTTGTTCTGGAGATTTTCCATTGAGCCACGTGGATTTGAGTTCTTGCACAGGTATGATGAACTTCTTCTAAGGTAGTGTGTACTCTGGAGAGGTTCGTCATGATTGGTTGAGAAAGGCATTGTTACTTGTGGAAGAGTTACTCCACGTTGGGATAAATGTAGAGTTTTCTTTGCAAAGTAGATATTTCAAGCGAGGTTTTTGAGAAGTCGGTTGGCGAATTCCGATGCCAAAGTTAAAGGCATGCCCATGGATAGCCAGGCATCTTGAAGAGTGAGCTACTAAGCTGCTGACAGTTAAACTTCAGTAGTAGTGTCTTGAGTTATTGGTTGATTTTGTACGCTTTCGATCTTTGCTTGTTGACTTTATTTATGGCAAATGAGTTGACCAAGATGTGAGTCTCTCACTTCTTCAATGTTGTTCTTAGTACTCACGGGGTTCAACGTTCTCTCTGAATCCTTCCATTACTTTTCTTCTTTTGATCTTGTGTCGTATGTTCGGTCGGTACATGTGGGTAGCGGTGAGAAACTCTAGGCAGCGACGGCTTGCGATCTTTTCCTATCATTCAATCATGCTTGTTGCATTGAAGTTAGGGTGTAAGCTATTCAAGTGTCGGACTACTGACAATAGACTTAAATGCAAAGTATGATGCATGAATATGATTGTAAAGAAGAAATTTCCAAAGAATCTAATGCTAAAAGAGATATTTACGGCAAATATTTGGATGGAAAAAAAACACATTTATTGATTAAATGGAAGAAGATTACAACAATTGTTTTTTTTGGACATTACAAACTAAATTGAACTAATTAAAAGCGTCTTTGTCGGATGAAGATCGAAGGCTTGATCACGACTTCAACTTGAGTTTCCTTTCCATAACGAGCTTTTAGTTCGACTTTCTCGGCTTTTAGCTTTAGCGATGACTCTCTTCCATTCGTTGGGAGTAGGATTGCTATTCATCAAATCTTCACGTTCTTTTCTTTCTTGTGAATTTCTTGATCGCGTCAGTATTTAAAGAATCTCCTCATCTTTCTCCATGAGCCATTGATCACTGAGAGTAAAGCGTCTTTTCATGATCTTTGACTTGCTTCTTGAGCTTCTCATTCTCAAGATTAGTCTTGAATTTGTTTTCAGCTTCTTTCTCGAAACCTTATTTTGGTCAGAGGCTTCTTGGTATTCTCCACGACTTGACGGGAAAATTTGTTGATTGGAGCGATTGAGAACATGGGATCCTCATAAGCGTAAAGTTGAAATTCCTATCTTTCTTTACCAAGTGTAGGTTTCCATGGCCACAATTCTTTTGCCTTCCCTTTTCTTTCTTTTGGATGTGATGCCACTTTGATCATCTAACTGATCCTTGGAATCCTCTCGCCATTGATAGAGTAACTTTCTACGGTGAAACCAAGAGGTTTACTAGGTTTGCGTGTCAAATTGACGTCTTGCAGGAAAGGGTTGTAGTTGATTCCTCCCGCCATTGCCAATAAGAATGCGTTGGCAAATTCTCCACGACTCAGTGATTTCCATCTCAGTTTATGCGCCAAGGTATACCATGGATATAAATGTTTGTAAAGGACATGAGTCTTCTTGACCAATGCCACTCGTCTTTGTTTTAGGAAGATAGGAGTTTAGGCAAATGTGAGGTGATCATTTGAAGCGGTACCTGACACACGATAGTTCCGTCTCCTTGGCAGTTCTGTGATGAATGAGGCGTGGGGTGTACTGACAAATTGGGAGCAGGTTTCTAATCGAAGATCATGGGCGTTGATATATCAGCGAAATTTGGGGCGTTGGAAACAACACCCGATCCATAAAGAACAAAAGCTAAAATAGCCAAAGGCTACCATACTACCAGTGAGAGAATTTAAGAGCCTTACATAATACGGTGAAGCTGACTTTGTGGGATTTTGTATCCAATGCGGATAGCAAGAGTATGCGACTTTATTTTTATCAATTAAGGGAAGGTAAAAGTGAGAAAAAGACCTCGTTAGATTACGAGTTAGGAGAATGGTTATGAAAAGGAAGGTATTAGCACCTTTCCATCAGTAGTTATCTCGGGCTCTAGTTGCTCTAGATCACTTTTTAAAATGCTACGTGTGTTTGACAAAAAATGTTTTGAAAGAGGCATTTCGCTTTGACTTTATGACTGACTGTTGGGAGTGTATACAAAGTGTTAGGAAATGTTTTGTTTTTGAAAAATTTGAACTTTGAAAAAAGTGTGTGGTGTGAAAAGCATTTGATTTTAGACAAACAACTAAAACTTATTTACCCACTCGAATTGGTGGTTTTGTTGTACTTCGTTCCTTTAGAATAGCGCTAATGTACCATTAGTTAGTGGGTGCTCATTAGATTGGATGTAGCGGGACATTCGAGAGGGACATCGGATGGTCATAGAAAGCAACTTGTAGGAAGTATCCTAGCACATTCGAAGGACTATCATCATTTTTCGTAGGCGACAATCGAGGGTGAGAGATCTATGTGGAGGCGACATCGTGGGTCTATGATCTTTGTATCGAAGGGACTATGATGATTTGTTTGGAAGAACAGCGGTGCTAGAATACCTCTACGTTCGAGGACATGACCATTTTGAATTTGTAGACAGCGAGAGAAATTACCTAAGGGGTGCATGTGTGAGAGAAGTGTTGGTTTCAGAATATGTTATCTTGAAGTTAGTGGACTATGTTCATTATTATCTTGCCATTTCGCCTATTACTACTTGATAGGGTCTGGAGAGAAAGTAAATTGCGGAAAGTAAAGATGGGAAGGGTAAATGTCTACGCTTTACAAGGCTTTGGGGCGAATACATAATTTAAACTTGCGGAAAATAAAAACCTAATTTAAACTATTACATCCATATACGATTACATTATTGAAAAATAAAATAAAGGCGGAAGATAAAATGCGAATCGGATTAACACAATGAAGCGAATGAGAAATCGGAAAATATGATGAAATCGAAATAAGAAAATGTTAGGAAAAATGCAAATTTTAAATTGGAAAAAATATGACATCTTTGAAATAATGTAAACATGCTAAAATAATTTTTGGGATTTTTTAGATGCAATTAATAAATTTAAAATGAATTAAAAGTAATTAAAATGCAAAATTATGAATAAAATAAATATGCATGCAAATTATATTTTTAATTTATTAAATTAAATAAAGATTTTCGAATATAATGTAAAAAAAGAAAATATTTGATAATTTTTTTAATGCATAAATAAAATCATGAAAAGATAAAATAATACAAAATATTGAAAAATATGAAAATATTGAGTTTGTGAAAAGGAAAAACCAAAGGCTGATACGATGAGGATCGAACTCGTGACCTTGCTCTCAGTATCCCAACGCCTTTGCCATATGATCCAACGTGGCGCGTGTCCTTGGAAGATAGGAGTGAGTGGAAGAACAAGTGTCAATTTAAAATTGCCTCCCTTAGCGGACTTCGTCTCTTTCATTTGAATTTTCAAAAGCTTGCGTCGGCTTTTCTTGACCTTCTGAGCAGCACTACATGGAAAATCAAGCACATAATATAAATGCATTATGAACATGTGTCGATTCGTTTCATCCCAGGTCCTACAGTATATCTAGTTTGGTCGATTTTATGTGTTTAGGAAGCCCAATTCGGACGAGAAAACCAAGCCATGGTGGTTGATTCGAGGTCCGCAGCATGATCAACTAGCAAGAAAGTTTCAAACTTCATTAAACATGAAAACAAACAACAAAACACGTTAAATATGCATGAATGTTTAAAATCAATTTGGAAAAAGTTTGACAAACAAAGAGTTCTGGACTTCCGATTACGGATGGTTTTGAATGATGTAAGTATGGAATCACCACGGGGTATCAAGGCGATGTTTGGATCCTCAAAATCAATTGGCTTATTTGGAACAAGGATTGCTAAGTAGCTTGAGAACACGATTTTTGGCACAGGTTAGGGTTTGGAGCAATTTTTTAGGTCCTTTTGTGATTATGCATCGGTATAGTATTGGATGGATTTGGGATCATTATTGGCAAGAATCAATCACCATTCAATGATAATCAAATTTGATTTTTTCATGAAAATCAAATTTCAAAACAATCAATTTCAATCCAATCTTGCCTTTTTGATCAATTTAGCGAAATTGCGGCTTTTTAATGAATTGCTTGGTCTTAAGGAAAAAATAAAATCAATCTTTCAATTAATTTTGATTTTATAATTTATTTTTAAATTTAATTGCATTTAAATAAATAAATTACAAATTAAATGAAAAATAAATCAAAAATAATATGACATTAGGCTTGGATATTCCTAATTGTATGAGGAATAAGTTTGGATGAAGAAAAACAAGCCCGTTTACCAAAGATTTGATTTTTGGAAATATCTCTCTTTGTGCATTCTTTCAAAATTGCCCAACTTGTGAATGGTGTAACTTGCTCAATTTTCCACATTTTGACATGGAGAATCTTTGAAACATATGAGGAGGCATGAAGGCCATTGGAATGTTGGGTTCCATCTTGACTTGAGAGATACGAACCTAGTTTGGATTGATTATCTAGAGAGTTTATGCGTCGACTCTTGAGGAATCCTTGAGCATAGATGTATGAAATCTTGAGTAGATGGAGGGCAAATTTTGGGAATATGACACCTTCTCCATTAGGAACTTTGAAGTTAGTCCTAAGAGTTTTCCTGGTAGTTAGGTTTTCTATCTCAGTTTTCTTTAGTGAGTCATCGTTCTGCAATGGCGGTGACTTAGGAATAGCTTCAAACCATTGAAGGCACTTTGTCGATCTTGAGATACCTAGGATGTCATATACTCTTCCAATGGCGTGTTGATGTCAGGGGAAGTGAAGCTTGATAAATGGATCGTAAAGCGAGCGAGTTTTGATCCTTCATCAACGTTAAGCGTTCGGAAGAGTTGAAAGATTTCCATGGCGTTTTACGAAATCAGGGATCTTACCAAGGATGCTAACTACAACTTTCGAGAATTCTAAGCGTATCTTTGGTGAATCTTATCTAACGTCCATCACTCAACCTAAAATATTTTACAAGAAAAATCTCTAAATTCTTTGGAAATGGGAAGAGAAATAAGTTTTTTTTGTTTTGAATGAATGAATGAATGCATGAATCACGACAAACATGGTTAGTAGTTATACACACAGGCGGCGTTGAAGTCACGAAGCATGGAAGCCAGCGATAAGAATCAGCGTGGATTAAGTTACAGGGCTTATTCATACGTGAAGCAGGTTCTCACGATATCTGAGGCTCAACACTCCTCTTTGAAATATATCGGTTTGTTGAATACTCGATGGTCAATAATATTTTCAAGAAACTATTTGATCGTAATCTCGCATGACAATTACTCTGAAGCTTACACCGAATAATCTACTACATCCTAATGGCGGGATGGGTTATGTGTTCTGACCCACTCGACTTCTCGAGTTTTCGAAAGCAGCGTCTTAAATACTTGCTAAACACAATACCCCAAGACAACCTCCAGGCGGGAGTATTAACCGTAAGCATTGAACTTCTCGTATTAATACCTCCACCTAGATCTTAAAAATGTTTCTTAAATCGGGTTAGGATTTCTTTCCATCGAGATGAAATCGCAAAACACACAATAAAGAAAAAGCAGATATATGCAAAACATAAAGCTTATCCCTTTCTTTTATTTTGAAAAAAAAAGCTTGGTGCTCTCGGCGAATGTAGCGTTTTTCTTTCTTGAAAAATCAAAATTTTCGATACTCCCAGCCAGTCGCCATTTTCTGTTCGCGTTAAAGGTGGCGTGCTAGAGGATTGACGTGAATTCAGTTCTACGGCTCGAAACGATTTACTCTTTTGATTTGTTTATAAACATGCCGCGAGCATCAAGCTTTATTATTTTCAACACAAGAAGATGATTTAATGATTATGAAAGGGAAAGTGAAATACCCTCAATTGATATTGTGTCGTGACTAAGCGCAAACTAGGCATAACGCATTGGGAGATTCGAGTAAGGGGATTGTTATATAAAGGGAATAGATGGAGGCACCTAAATATATATAGTTATCTATAGCTTTATATATGAATATATTTGATATGTTTGTGTGTTTTAATTGCTATTTCTATGATTGGGAAAGTTTCTCCTTTGGGATTTTAGAAAGATAGATTATGTGGGATTCTAGGTTTTGTTTTTATTGTGCTCATAAAGATCATGGATCTTCGCATACATATAGTGGGAATCGAGCATTTGTAGCTCGGATCTCAGGGGTTCTATGGTTTGTTAGTGCAGGAGATAGAAATTTGCTCGGCAAGGATGAGACCTTGTGCCTCGTATTCTCAAAGGGATGTTGAGAAAGTCGGAGCAATCGTAGTTCCCACTTATGCTAGTGGAAACAGCGGGATGTTAGTAAGAGAGCAGACAAGGTCATCTTAATGAAAAATGTATCTAATCTATTTCATCACATACATTTTGAAAAGTTTGATTGATTAAAATCTTTCATCGTAAGCATTAGGTGCTTTGCTTGAGTGTACAAGCGTTACCACGTACATGTTTAAGAAAGATGTTTTGAGAAAAAGATTGAATCTTTAACTGTAAGTATTGGGTGTTTTGCTTGAGTGTACAAGCGTTACCACTTACAATTAAGAGATGTTTTTGTTTGAAAAGAGTTTAAAAAGTTTGAAAAGTTTTTGTTGTATGTGATGTGATAGATGAGATACTTCTTCCATAGAGATGATAGATGTCTAAATCTCTAGGAGAAATTGATTGGATTAAAGGGATGCTTTTAAGAAGCCCATGGGTCCTTGTATTATTAGCCAGAGGAGGCATTCGGGTCATCGGGTCATCGAGGGTCCTTGTATGAAGCTCAAGAGGAAGCTATAGGGTATGGCTGGCTTTGTGTTAAAGGGATTTCACGAAACCATCCTTTTGGAATTAAGAGCAATTTCAGGAAATTTTACTCATTGGGGATTTGAAAGTGATTTCAGGAAAACATCCTTTCGAGGGTTCTATCTTAGCGTGGGTGATTCTTTGTATTGGAAGCCCAATAGGAGGCTGTTAAGAGATTTCCTATCTCTTTCATTGTATGATGCCCGAGAAAGGCTAAACTCAATGAGGAGTTCTTTTGAGCGAAGCACAAGAGGAGGCGACTCAAGGGTGTTGTCTTATATGAAGCTTAGCGGAGGCTAAACTCAAGATGAGGTTTTCTTATATGAAGCCTAAGGAGGCTGAACTGGGAGGAGTTATCTTGTATAAAGCCCGGAGGCTAAATTCATGATGGAGATGAATTATCTTGTATAAAGCCAGCGGAGGCTACATGGGAACCTATTGGTTAGACTAATTGTTATGTTGTAATTAGCAGTTGTATAAACAAGTGTGTGTGTGTGTGATATGTATTCACGAGGAGTTTATGAAGGAAATATAAACAATGCATGATGTTTATTTACAAGTTTATGAAATATAAACAAGTGTACGTAAACGAGCGTTAAAGCAGTAACTTGATTATTTACAAGTTTGAGCTGTGTACAAGAAATGAATATGTACGACGAATGAGTATTTATGTACAGAGAAAGATGGATGTACATAGGGGTTGGGACTTACACCATAAAGGCCCATTGGTTTGACGATTTCAGGGAGAAATGCTCCTTTCAATACCAATGGTATTGATGTATATCTGAGACGAAAGCGGAAACAAGCGATCAAATTTTATACATGAAAGTATCTGTATTATGTACAGATAAAAGTTTGTATGAATACAAAAAGAATTTGATATGTACAAAAATATGTACATAAAAATGTTTTATTTGTGTATACACAAGTGAAGTGAAAACAAGCGATCGAAGTTTATACGTACTTGAGTATAAAAAGTATATGTTATGTACAGATAAAAATTTGTATGTATTTGAAGAGTTTGATATGTACAAAGAAATATTATGTACATAAAGAATGTTATGGGACTTACACGTGAGGAGGCCCATTGGTTTAACTTGAGTTCCACGGAATAATGCTCCTTTCAATACCAATGGTGTCGGTGTATAAACAAACGAATGAAAACAAGCGACGAAATTTGTTTATGTTTGAATATTGACAATGATGATTTGAGTATGTACAAGTAAAACTAAATGTACAAAAGGATTGGGACTTACACCATAAGGGTGGCCATGATCGATTGAGAAATTCGAGAAAAGCAATTTGATTTTATCGTTTAAATCGGATCGATCGTGGTAAAAGATGTAAGTTTGATGAAATGTTTTGAAAAATGATTTGAAAATGTTTTGAAATGTGAGGTTCATTTATGAAAAGTTTTTGAAAAAAATCGGAAGTCGAAAACTTGAAAATTTCACCTTAAAAGGAGGTTTGAAAAAGTGTTCAGAACGTCGTTTTCGGCTCGATTAAAATATAATCAGATGAAAGTTTTTTCTGAAAATTTTTGCACTATGATAAAATAGATGTATTTATTGACAAGTGTCCAAAAAATCACCTTAAAATAAGGAGTTTTGATTGGTTAAAAAAAATTGTGAAGTTTTGTGAAAAAACATGAAAAATTGGAAAAGTTATAAAAAGAATGGTCTTGATGGGAGTTGAACCCATGACCAAAGGGGTGACCACGTGTCAGAAAGCCTTAAGGGCAAGCAAGCTACCACTGAGCCAAACGCGCGCTGGTGTTAGTGGACAAAAACACGTGTTAAAATAACATTGGAATATTTGAATTTGAAAAAAGCTCGAAGAAGCTTGTTCTTCATGTTTGATCTTCAGATTGTAAAATTCAAGCTAAAATCTTCATTTCTTAATGAAATTGAATGAAATAAAAACCAAACTTGCTCGATTTTTCATCACGAATATGAAGGTGGATGTTAATTGCATTTATATTTAACCTAGCATGCTTGAATTTACAGGAACCACGATGAACCCTAGGCTGAGTTTTCAAATTAAATGATGTATGATTGATGATTCTTTGATTTTATTGAGGGCTATTGATCGTTATAAGTGCGAAACAAAGCGGCCATGAGTTTTTCAATTGATGCAAGGAATCATAGAGTTCGAGTTGGTGTTCATACAGTGGGGTTGAGATCGAAGATGATGATTGCGTTTCGAACTTGTTTGAAGATTGAGTGAGCTTCAACGAATGCTAGGAAAATGTAGGGATGATGCATGCTCCTTGAATCGAGTGGAACTCTCAAGTCAAGTCCACCTGCATAGACACAAAATTGAACTTGAATCACAGGTTAAGAGTGTTACAGTTCAAGATTAATAGTGCGCCTCATGTCCATGGAGTATGGTGATGATGTTTGAGTTAGAACATCAATTAATCCATCCTAACCAAGAATTTGAAACTTAAGGCAGTTTTTGGAAAGTTTGAAAATATGAAGTTCAAATCTGGTTTCCACTTGTTCTTGGGTTGATTTTATGATTCAAACATGTTTCAAATTGATTTTAGAATGTGTTTGACACCAAAGTTTATCATGATTTTCACTGAATTTAAAAATTGCAAGTTTATCAAAAATGCATCATGTTTCTTGATTTTGAAGAAAGAAATGAGAAAGCATGACTTTGCAATGCTTTGGTGTGGTTGTGAACTTGAATTGGTGATCAATTTATAGGCAAATGGTTCTGAAATGTTAGGCAACAAGTACAAGCTTTTGGTAAATCAAAGATAGCTTAAGGGGTAAGAATGTCATTTGTAAAGGAAAAGGAAGTTTCCTTTTTTAACCATGTGCTTGTTTTACTTTGATCTATCTCATCTCAATTATTACTTCCAAGCTGATATTTATCAGTTCAATCAATCCATTTGGCAAGGTTATATTGCTTCTTGATGAAGAAAACTCAAAATGAACTATAATTGAAGTTTTGACTTTTGAAAAATCAAGTTTCATGGAGCCTTATGTTTCAATTTCAAAAGTATAGTTAGACTCCATGGATTTGAGAGTTCTTGGACATTTTGGAAAGCTTGTTTCACAAGCTACAACTTTCATGTTTTGAGTTTTTTCCAATTCAAAATGGAACTAGGTGAAAAAATGGCATGAAGTTTGGAAAAAATAAGAAATTTCAACACTTAGAAATTTTTCTAAGTATAGAACTTTTGACTTTTTGTTGACTTTTTCAAATTCTTTGATTTTTTATGATCATGATGGATCATTTGAAGTATTTTGATGATTGAAAAAGTTTTGTTTTGAAAAACTTGATCAAAAGTCAAAGTTTGACTTTTCAGTGCAGATGAAATTTCATCAGATGTTTCTGAAATTGACTGATGAAGTCTGTGAACTTCTGTGATGTTTTGAATCCAGAACTTAGGTCAAGATGTTGTATCTAAGATATGATGACCAATCTCTATCCAAAAAAGTCATTTCTTGCTCAAAAAGTCAGAGAAAACTCATGCTCGATCAAAACCCTAATTGGTCGATCCTTGATTGATCTGTGAGAAAAAAATGGATATCTGATGATCAGAGGTTGATGATTTGATCAAGATAGATCAAATGAGGTGAGAAAAACTCAAACCCTAATTGGTTGCCTTTTGAATCAGATGAAAATCTGATGAAACCCTAATTTTGACCTGTGAAATCTACACCCGATTAATGCTGTCTGAGCTGTTAGTTATGCATTGATGCAAATGTAAGGTGGTATATTAGGTCAAAATTTGGGGTATGACAACCACCAGGAGCCTCTATAAAAGCGTTTCAGATTCCAAAAGCAGAACTTCTAATTTCATCAAACTTCATCAATCTTCAAGCAATCTTCAACAAACCTATTTCCTTTTCTCATAAAACTTCCACGATCTAACAATGTCTCCTTCTCCAATGCAATCATCTCCATCCAAGAAAACTGGAAAACTCAAAGAAGCTGCTCCTTCTGGTCACATACCAGTAAGAAAAATCATTAATATTGATAACCAGGAGTTCATTACAACTCCGAAACTCAGTCTGGAATAGAAAGCTATCTATGCATCTCAGGTAATCATCCTTACATTTGTTCTTGATAAAACCCTAGGAGTTATGGGTCCCTTAATCTCTACTGAACGTTTAGAGAAAACCAAAGGGTTTTTTCCTGCTTACCATGAAACTTAACCCATTATTAATAATTCCACCCCTTTGAAACATAAAGAAAATGACTCTGTGGTCAAAATCTCAAAGAATCCAAAGGACAAATCCTCTGAGGAGGAATCTTCTAAACCCATGAGTGAAGCTTTTAATATGGATTATGTCATAAGGAATTTCAAACCATTTCTCTCATATCTTTCTTCAGACCAACTATACCAGAACTGGTTATCAAAAGTAGAGAATAAGAAATCCCAAGAACGGGAAAATTTAGGTATTCTCAACCTTATTCGAATGTCTAAACTAGGGTTCAGCTATAGCCAACCTTTCTTGCTAGCATCCTTGTATTTCTGGGATAGTACCTACAATACCTTTCATCTTCCTTGTGGGATGATAACACCCACTCTCTTTGATATTGCTGCTATAACTGGACTTTCCCCTATTGGGGAAACGTTCGACCCTAACAAGAATGCAGACGACTTTATTGACTTCGACGTAAAACATGCTAGTTTTTCGAAGTATATTAACTTTTATCATTCCATTGAGGAAGAAGTTTCTGAAGTCGAACACATAGCATTCTTAGCTTTGTGGTTATCGAAGTATGTTTTCTGCAGCAAATCTTTACAAGTTGCTAGCAGATTTATTACCCTTGCAAATCAGCTTCACCATGGTTGAAGGGTGTGTATAAGTGAATTGTTGCTAGTGAGTCTATATGACAATATAGGCTCTGCAGTGTCAAAGTTAAAAACTTACGAAAATGGCACCAATTTACTTCTTGCTGGTCCTTTCTGGCTCCTCCAACTCTGGCTGAATGCCACTTTCGAACCATCTCTTTCAACTTTTGGGGTAATCAACGAAGAACATCATGATGTTGTCAATAGGAATATCGAAGGCACCAGGTTGCTCAAATTAACTCCAAATGATGATAGAGAAAATTTCAAAACTTGCTTCACCAACTATATGATGATTTTCTCCAAAAGACATAAGTTTGATTCTTCAATGGCTCCATTTTCCACTCGAAGTTGTGGTCCAAGCTGGTTCACCATGTTTCTTGAAGAAGCCATTAAGGAAGAAAAGATTTGAGACATATGGTGTGCCTTCTTGAACCCTAGACTTATAGTCTCTAGGATCACACCTATGAAGATCCAAGTTTGTATCCTTGCTTATCAACCCAACTTCGTAGCCCGTCAATTCGGACTGTGTCAAATTCTACCTGAGCCACTTTTTAATAAGAAAAGGGAGATATGCATTGCAGGAGTACCCTATGCTTTTAAAGAAATTGCAATTCGCCAGGAACGTTATGCTGGCTTTGCTGACTTTACATTGATCTCCTCGAACCTTCCTTTTACATGACCAAAGATTTCTACAATTGGTGGATTGCTCATTATTCAAAAAATATGTTTAGCACTCTCCAAATTCAACAACATCTGATGGCAACCTTTTCTCTTATGCAAAAACACGTCAAAAAAGGTAGATTTAGTCATATCAAAGAAATTTAGGTATTCCAGAAATACTTCGAAACTGTTTATAATCCCACAAACCTGCATCGAACTGTTTTCGAAGCAGCACAGACTCTGGAGGAATAATTTAAAAGAAACCTTTCGAAAATTAAATTTTCCTCCTTATGTAAAACCTGAAAGTTGGTATAGGTGGGCTTTTAAAACTCAACCACTAAGGTTTCCACACCTGCTTACTTCAGAGCTGGCTTTGGCCTTTTTTCCTCCATACCCATTGTGGTTCATTTGTGGAAACACTCTTCATAAATATGAAAATGATGCCAAAAATTCTGCCCAGATGGTAGTGTAGGCTAAGTGTGATTTGGACAGTTTCAAAGGGCACCTTCGATATGACTTATTAGTCATGTCTCTTAGATCTCAACATTGCGAAGGTGTGGAACCAAAGAAATTCGAAATTCCCTTATCTCTTCTTATTTTATATTTTGTCTTGACTACCTTATAATCTCTTTTTTCAGTTGTTGATATAAAAACTCTAAAGAAATCAAAAGTTGTCCCAAAGACAAGTTCAACCACCACGTCGAAACAACCAACTACAATTACTGAAAGTCCTACCCATGATCAAGATGATACCCCAAAGAAAAAGAAAACAAAAAAGGTACTTCCTTGTTTTCCCTTCATCCTTTCGAAGGTACTTTTGATTTCTATTAACTATCTTTTCTTGTTTATCTAGGAAAGTGGGCTTCCTCCTAAGTCTCCCAAAAAACGAAGACACGAGGATTGATTGGTGGTTTTTACACAGTTATTTAGCATTGAATTTCGTTATCGTTTCTTTTATTTATCTAGTGTTATATGTCATTTTATCGCATTTTACGCTTTGGTTATGTGTTTGAGTGTTTTCAGGGTCATAAGAATAAAACAGGATAAATCGGGGCAAAAGAAGTGTATAAATCAGAATATGGAAGGCTAGGATGCATCAACACGGGCCCCGTGTTAATCAACCACCCGTGTCAAAAGCCACTAGAAAGCAAAAAACCCAAGTCAGTGAATCAACACGGGCACCCGTGTTAATCAACACGGCTCGTGTTGAAAAGCAAGTGGAAAGTGCAAAAATTACACAAGTCGGTTGGATCGACACGAGGCGGCCGTGTTCATCAACACGGCCCGTGTTGAATGGCACGGAGCATGGTTTCTGATTTAGTGATCAACACGGGCACCCGTGTTCATCAACACGGGCACCCGTGTTCATCACACGACCCGTGTTGATTAGGCGTGTGGAAACTTGTTTTTCTTATTTTTGGGGCTCGTTATTGTCATTAAGGGTACTTCTGACTTTTTCCGAAACGGGGATAGAGAAGAGACTATTAGAAGGATTTTGAAGAGAGAAAAACCTACTTTGAAAATTACGAAAGAAATATCACGGAGAAAGGAGAGTCACAAAGAGGAATTCGGAGACAGAGAGATTCAAGGGCAGCCACCATTGAAGATCAAAGTCATCGTAGCTCTTTGTAATGTTTAACTCTTATTTGATGTTTTCTTCTAATACTATGAGAGGCTAAACCCCCCAATGCTAGGGGGTGGTCCTGATTTGATCATTGTATGAATTCGAATACTTGATTTCCTTAATGCAGTGTTTTATATTTCAATTTAATTGTGTAGTGTTCTTATGATCATGTATCAGACAAATACATGTAGACCTATGACTAACAATTGGCAGGACTGTGATTGTTAGGGTTTCTACACAATTAGGTTATTAGGAGTCTAACATAGGACTAGGAACTCTCTTTTAATCACTTGAATTCTTGATATATTTATGGTTAAAACCAAGATTTGTTTGAATGGGCATTTGAGTAAGGATTAGGGTTTTAATAGTTGTCTTCATTAAGGACTTAAGGAAGAACAATCTAGAGATAGGTAATTGATAGTTTTCATATGCAATGAGGAAATCTGAATTCAGATCATAGTTTTGTTAAATCAACCACTCACCCTAGCATCATTCTCATTATATTTCATCTGTCATTACTTGTTACAAGCATAATTGAAAGTTTTAAAATCAACCCAACCATTGTTTTTGTTCAATTGAATTAAGAGCACGAATAGGTATTTACATGGTCCTCGAGATCGATACTTGGGGAAACTCATTATAACTACATCGGCGAAAATAGTACACTTGCTATTTTTCCGATCAAGTTTTTGGCGTCGTTGCCGGGGACTGCCAAAATACTGATTTACTCTTAGTTTGATTGAAATTTTATTGCTCTACAATTAAAATTTTTCTATTCATTTGTTTATTTATTTTCTATTACATTGTATTAGAACTAATTTTGTGTCTAACATTTTATGCGAGGTCAGGCCTCGTGAGAATATCTTTGTGTGAAATAGAAAGAACCCTTGCTCGTGAAGAGGTAAAACAAGCAAGGCGGCGAGGAAGAAGATAGGAATTTAACACACGGGGCTCGGTCGAGAAGGAGGCAATGAATCCACCTCAAGAGAGATTGCTAGGGGATTATGGAGGGACAAATGCACCAGGGGGAAGATTGACCATTGTCAACCAACCCGTTAATGTTCCTAATTTTCAGCTCCATCCGAGCACCATCACTCAGTTGGAGAAGAGATCTTTTTCTGGAAGGGTTAATGAGGATGCTAACAAGCATTTGCAACGATTCCTGACTATGAGCACTACTCTCAAAATAGATGGGCATACTGAAGAGCAGAAAAATTTGCGTATGTTTCCGTTCACCCTTACAAACGATGCAGAAGAGTGGTTCTATTCCTTTCCCGCAGGCAGCATTACATCGTGGGAAGAGATGGAAACATCTTTTCTCAATGAATATTTTCCAGCATCGGTGTTTATGAGAAAGAGATATGAAATCCTCAATTTCAAGCAGAAGGAGGGTGAATCATTAGGAGACTCTTTCAAGAGATTTAAGAGACTCCTGGTGGCATGCCCTACTCATAACCTGGATCAGACTGAGCAGATGCAGATGTTTGTGAATGGTTTGAGAATCAAAACGAAGCAACTCATTGACACAACAGCTGGTGGCTCATCCAACTTCTCAACAGCCACTGGCATAAAGAAGATTATTGAAGCTATAGCTGCAAATGAGCATCACGAATTATATGCGGGGCAAGAAAACGATGGGAGTGATTGATTTAAAGTTGGAAGTGAATAAACAACTCAAAGTCAAAGGGATAGGCGAAGTGGAGAAAAAGCTAAAAGTTATGAACATGGGAACTCAACGGTATACGGAGTTAAAAATGTGGTTTGTGACATTTGTAGTGGACCACACATGGCGCAATGTCTTGCAACTCAAAACAAATTGAGGAGATAAAATTCTTGAGGCAGAATAATCCATATTCTAACACCTATAACCACAGGTGGAAGAATCATCCGAACTTTGCTTGGAAAGATCGGCAACAACAAGCTCCTCAAAGGCGAATGGGAAGTGGCCATTGAAAAGATGGCTGCCACTTCCCATTCAAGAAGAAACACAGTAATCACGGGAACACAACGCATTAATTAAAAATTTGGAGGTTCAAATGGGGCAAATTGTGCAACAAGTAGCAATGCAAGCACAAGGCAATCAGAAGAACCATGAGAATGTGAATGCTTTCACAACAAGGAGTGAAAATGTTTCCAAAGAAAGAGAACATGAGGTAAAAGTTGATGATGAACTTATAGAAGTGGATTTAGAAGTGAGAGAGAACAAGAGGAAAAAGGAAGAAGTGGCGCTACACATGAAGCCGGTGAAGAAAAGAGTAAACTTGTGATTAGGCTTCCATATCCCTCGCGAGTGGCAAAGAAGGACACAAAAGAGAAAGAGTTCGATAAATTTGTCAAATTATTCAAGAAGCTAGAGATCAACATACCTTTATTTAAAGCACTCGAGAAAATGCCTTTGTACCAAAAATTCATGAAGGAGATCCTATCAAAAAAGAGGCAAATAGATGATAAACAGGTACCCATTGATGAGAAGTTGTGCGCAATCGCGCCGAGAGAAAAAAATCACATCAGCGAAGGATCTGGATCGGTGGCAATACCATGCACCATAAAAGATAGAACTTTCAAAAGGGTTCTAATTGATTCTGGCTCTAGTGTGAGTTTAATGCCATTATCAATCTTCAAGAGGCTTGGTATTGAAGAGATAAGCGGGAGTGAAACAAAATTAAAATTTGCTGATC
Source organism: Vicia sativa (assembly GCA_021764765.1). Lineage (NCBI taxonomy): Eukaryota > Viridiplantae > Streptophyta > Magnoliopsida > Fabales > Fabaceae > Vicia > Vicia sativa. The sequence continues at coordinate 100,326,612 of CM038796.1, read as the reverse complement.
ACACCATCAAGAAGTCATATGGGATAGCTGAAGATGTGTTGGTCGAGATTGAAATTTTTCTTTTCCAGTGGATTTCCAGATCATGGACATACCTGAAGATGAAGAGACCCCCATCACTCTTGGTCGACCTTTTCTATTGACTAGCAGGTGCAATTTTGATATAGAGACAAGTCATCTAACTTTAAAATATTTTGATGAGGAGATAACATTGAAGGTGTTTGAGGTCAAGAAACAAGGTGCAGGTGAAAATAATAAATTTTCTGTTGGTATGGTCAAAGTTGAGGGAGAGAGCAAAATTTCGAAATCACTCCCTGAAGGAGTCTCAGGCATAATCTCTCAGGTGGCATCAATTAAAATTCCCAAGTTCAGTCAAGAAGCCAATCAGGGAAAGAAGAAGGTAGACAAAGGTGAAAAGATGAAAGTTGGAAGTAACGTGAATCACGTAGTGGCTAGTGCTCTTGAGGGGGTTGAGTTTTTGGTTGCGGAAAGTACAAGCAACAAGGTGTGGAAGAGAAAGTACCCCGTAAGATGACCCGTCGAGCCATGCGACGTTAAGCGAGCGCTATGTGGGAGGCAACCCGTTTTCATAACAGCTTTTCTTTTGTTTTGTTCGCGGTAATAAAAGGATCCTATCTTGAAAGCTAGGAGGTAGCAATTGGTCTTGCATCACCCTTTGTGAGTCACTTCTCTCGAGTTTGATGCGGAACATTGAGGTCAATGTTTAGTTCAAGTTTGGGGAGGTTTTATTGCTTTGGTTTGTTTATTGCTTTGTTTGATTTTTGTTAAGTTGATGTTAAATCTTTGTGTAATAACACTAGTAGAAATTCTCCCAAATTTTACGAATTTTGATAGAAAATTTTGTTTTATTTACACAAGCGCTTGTATTTCAATAAGGTCGGGATTGATATTGTGTGAGATGCAGGGATGATTGTTTTAAGGTAGGAAATTCGGAATAATGTGACATTGATACGAGTCCAACATGTCGATTCGTACCATAGTGCTTAAAGTCCGCGAAGTACTCCTTGAATAGTTTATCTATACAGTCTGGCATAATTTAGATTCACATGCAGGTATGATTGGTTGAGAATCAAATAAAAATGGCATTAAATGATGAAAAGACGGTAAAAGGCAACCGACCCGCTAAGTTGGGTAGCCCTCACCAGGTTATTCAGCCCAAAGGGGGTTGATCCCCAAACGTCGTCCGGATAAAGGACAATAAATAACCAAAAGGTTTGAACATTTCATCGGTATTAAAAAGTGGCAAATGCTGCTCGTTTGGTGCCCGAATAAGTGAAGTTCTTGGCTAGTAGCATGCATGTGATGATTATTATAATTCTTAGTGCCTTAATCTGATTGTGCGAATGAAAGAGGAGGAAAAGCGGAAAGAGAACACTTAAGTGCGAAGCATAGTTGGAGAGGTATTTTCGTGTCATGTGAATGTCGAGCGCACTACCTTCTGAGCAATGAGAACTGAACTTTTGCATATGAGTATCGATCTGCTTTGATTTTCATGAGTGCTAATAATCGTCGCTTGAGGTCAAGCAATAGTTTAAGTTTGTGGGAATTTGATCGGTGGTTTTCACACAGTTATTTAGCATTGAATTTCGTTATCGTTTCTTTTATTTATCTAGTGTTATATGTCATTTTATCGCATTTTACGCTTTGGTTATGTGTTTGAGTGTTTTCAGGGTCATAAGAATAAAACAGGATAAATCGGGGCAAAAGAAGTGCAGAAATCAGAATATGGAAGGCTACAGATGCATCAACACGGGCCCCCGTGTTAATCAAGACGGCCCATGTCAAAAAGCCACTAGAATACGCAAAAAAAAACCAAGTCAGTGAATCAACACGGGCACCCGTGTTAATCAACACGGCCCGTGTTGAAAAGCAAGTGAAAAGTGCAAAAAATTACACAAGTCAGTGGATCAACATGGGCACCCGTGTTCATCAACACGGCCCGTGTTGAATGGCCTGGAGCATGGTTTCTGATTTAGTGATTAACGGGCACCCGTGTTCATCAACACGGCCCGTGTTGATTAGAACGTGTGGAAACTTGTTTTTTCTTATTTTTGGGGCTCGTTGTTGTCATTAAGGGTACTTCTGACTTTTGTCGAAACGAGGATAGAGAAGAGACTATTAGAAGGATTTTGAAGAGAGAAAAACCTACTTTGAAAATTACGAAAGAAATATCACGGAGAAAGGAGAGTCACGAAGAGGAATTCGGAGACGGCGAGATTCAAGGGCAGCCACCATTGAAGTTCAAAGTCATCGTAGTTCTTTGTAATGTTTAACTCTTATTTGATGTTTTCTTCTAATACTATGACAGACTAAACCCCCCAATGCTAGGGGTGGTCCTGATTTGATCATTGTATGAATTCGAATACTTGATTTCCTTAATGCAGTGTTTTTATATTTCAATTTAATTGTGTAGTGTTCTTATGATCATGTATCGGACAAATACATGTAGACCTATGACTAACAATTGGCAGGACTGTGATTGTTAGGGTTTCTACACAATTAGGTTATTAGGAGTCTAACCTAGGACTAGGAACTCTCTTTTAATCACTTGAATTCTTGATATTTTTATGGTTAAAACCAAGATTTGTTTGAATGGACATTTGAATAAGGATTAGGGTTTTAATAGTTGTCTTTATTAAGAACTTAAGGAAGAGCAATCTAGAGATAGGTAATTGATAGTTTTCATATGTGTAACACGGTGAACTGACTTTGTAGGTTTTTGTATCGCAAATGTGCGGATAGCAAGAGTCGCCACCGACTTTTCTTTTATCCAATTAAGGGAAGGTAAAAAGTACAGAAAAAGACCTTCGTTAGATTCTGAGTAAGGGAGAAGGTTATGAAAAGGGAAGGTATTAGCACCCCTTTCCATCCGTAGTTATCTACGGGCTCTTAGTTGCTCTTAGATCACTTTAAATTGCTTTCTGTGTGTTTGAAAAATGTTTTGATATGGCATTTCGCTTTGACTTTGTAATAATTCATGTAGGAATGTATACAAAGTGTTCGGAAATGTTTCGTTTTGAAAAGAGTTTGAACTTTGACAAAAGTGTGAGGTGTGAAAAGTGTTTTGATAGAGCAAGCAACTAAAAGTCTTATTACCTACTCAGAATTGGTCGTTTTCGTGTTATTTTACGTTCCTTTATAATAGTGTTATCCATACCATTAGTTGGTAGGTAGCCCTATTCGTTGGATGTAAGCGGGACATTCGAAGGGACATCGGATGGTCATAGAAAGCAACTTGTAGGAAGTATCCTAGCACATTCGAAGGGACTATCATCATTTTTCGTAGGCAACAATCGAGGGTCAAGATCATGTATTCGTAGGCGACATCGTGGGTCTATGATCTTTGTATCGAAGGGACTATGATGATTTATTTTGAAGGCAACGGTGCTAGAATACCTCTACGTTCGAGGGACTTGACCATTTGTATTCGTAAAGGCAACGAGAGAGAATTACCCTAAGGGGTGCATGTGTGAAAGAAGTGTGTTAATTTCAGATATTTTATCTTGAAAATTAGAGTGAGCTATTGTTCAATTTTATCTTGCCATACACGCCTAATTACTAGCAATTTATAGGGTGCGGAAATTAAAATGCGGAATGTAAAGATGAAAGATAAATGTCCTGCTATTACATGGCTTTGGGCGGATACATAATTTAAACTTGGGAAAATAAAGCCCTAATTAACTATTACATCCCATGAGCAATTACATTATTGGAAAAAGAAAGCGATAAAAGAAAGCGGAATAACCTGTGAAAAGATAAGAAAATCGGAAAACACGATGAAATCGAATAAGAGGAAAATATTAGTAAAAATGCAAATTTTTTAGATGAGAAAAATATGACATGCTGGAAACAACATAAATATGCTAAAATAATTTTTTGGGATTTTTTAGATGCATTTTAATAATTTAAAACTAATTAAAATTGATTTAAATGCTAAATTATGAATAAAATAAAATATGCATGCAAAATAATATTTTTTAATTTTATAAATTAAATAAGTATTTTCTGAAAATAAATGCAAAAGGAAAAAATATTTTGATGATTTTTAATGCATGCAATAAAATTATGAAAAGAATTAAAATGCATGAAAAATATTAAATAATAAGAAAATATGAAAATATGAAGGAAATTGAGTTTGTAAAAAAAGAATGCAAAACCGGTCCTGGGGAGATTCGAACTGGGGACCTGGGAGAGCATCTATCAACAGGAAACGTCTTAACCAAGCCCCAGCGTGCTTGTGTTTGAAAATTGGAGCAGGTGGAATGTAAACACGCGTCGTCTCTGGTTGCCTCAAACTCGCGAGACTTCATCTTCTCGATTTGAATTTTGAAAATTCGGTACGGCCATTGCTCGACGCTACAACCCTGGCTAAATCAAAAATCATGCACACATAATATAAATAACATCTAAGACCATGGTTCGATTCAGGACATCGTTCCGAATGCAATGGTAACAGTCTCGTGGTCCAATTTTTCCTAATAAGCAAAGCCCTAAATCGAGCTCAGGAACCCTAATTATGGCATATTACGTTTCAGGCCATGGAAATGCAATTAACTTGCCCAGATCGCTTGCAAACTTTGTTCTAAGCAAGAAACAAACATCAAAACTCGTTAATGATGCATGAATAATGAAACACGATTTTGAAAAAAGTATAAACAAACCGATTCGTGATTTCTTGATTCTGGATGGTTTTGGGCAATGTGAGGGTCTGGATCGACTCAAGAGGTATCAAGGAATGCAATGGACACCTTAGAATCGATTGAAAATAGCTGGAACTAGGGATGCTTGTAGCTTGTGTACCACGATTTTTTGAGTTGCAATAAGGGTTTCTCCAGCCAAATTCTCTACCCTCATTCGTGTGGCATGAGTTATGTATATATAGTAGAAGGATTTGGAGTTAATTTGAGGAAGAATCAATCACTAATCAATGCAAATCAAATTTGATTTTTGTACAAAATCAAATTTTCATATTTTGATTAATTTTCAATCAAATCTTGCCATACCAATCCCAAATTTCGAAATTTGCTGGCTTTGTTGAGTTGCTTGGATCTCAAGGAAGAGAGAAAAATCAATTTTGCATTTAATTTTGATTTTATACTTTATTTTTGAATTTAATTTGTATTTAAATGAATAAATTCCAAATTAAATAGAAAAATAAAATAAAAATTCATGGCATTAGGCTTGGATATTCCTAATTGTATAAGGAACAAGTTTGGATGAAGAAAAAGTAAGCCCATTTGCAAAAATTTTGATTTTTAGAAGCATCTCTCTTTGTGCACTCTTTCAAAATTGCCCAACTTGTGAATGGTGTATCTTGCTCAATTTTCCATATTTTTGAGTGTTCGTGGACTTTTTGGAAATATCTAAGAATCTTCTAACCTTCCTTTTTGGTCTCATCTCAATTGGAGTTTCCATGCTCAATATATCCTCAAAACAAAATGTTGACTTTTTGTTGACTTTGAAAATGACCTGTGATGTTTTGAGCCATACCTCTCAAATGAAGCATTTTTTGGACATTCTTGTGAGACATGAAGTTGTAGAGAATTGAATTTCCTTCAAAACAAGAGGTGGTGGAAAATTTACGAGAAAGTATGAAAGTTATGATCAGTCAAAGTTCAGTTGACTTTTCACCTAGAAACCCTAATTTAGAAAGTTTGACTTTTGAGCAAATCTTGAGTTTTCTTGATGAATCATGATCAACCCTTGATCAAATGATGAATGTAACTTCAAAATGAGGATGTTGACCAAAATTATGAAGTTTGTGTATGTTGACCACGTTGACTTTTGTCAATCTGATTGATTTTCAACCATCTGAGCAATTGTCTGAGGAAACTTGACTTGTGAGGCTTGAAACTTGACATGGAGAATCTTTGAAGCATATGAGGAGGCATGATGAACATTGGAGATGTTGGAAGGCCATCTGAAGCTGAGAATTGCCAAACCCTAGTTTGGGTTGATTGTCTAGGAGAGAGTTTTGTCTGATCAACTCTTGAGGAATCTTTGAGTATGGATGTATGAGATATCTTGAGAAGATGGAGGGAAAATTTTGGGGTATGACAATATGCAATGAGGAAATCTGAATTCGGATCATAGTTTTGTTAAATCAACCACTCACCCTAGCATCATTCTCATTATATTTCATCTGTCATTACTTGTTACAAGCATAATTGAAAGTTTTAAAATCAACCCAACCATTGTTTTTGTTCAATTGAATTAAGAGCACGAATAGGTATTTACTACGCAGTCCTCGAGATCGATACTTGGGGAAACTCATTATAACTACATCGGCAAAAATAGTACACGTGCTATTTTTCCGATCAAGGATGTTGCTTCTGATGATGAATCGGAGAAGAGTGGAGACATTGATCTTTCTCCTCTCAAATCAATCAAGAAAAAGAAGAAGAAGGCCAAGAAATATGGCAAAAGTTCTCAACCTACCAGTCAACCTGGTAGCGAAATAAAAAAATTGCTCCCAAACTCAAATCCAAAGTCACTCAAAAACCACAAACTTCAAAGAATGTGATCTCAGAACACATTGGCAGCAATGTTTCTTCTGACAATCCAAAGGTAAACTTACTCACAAAATTTGAAATCATGTCTATATGAATTTATTTATGTTAACTATTCATTTCATATGCAGAGTTTTCAATTCGTCTCCTCTGACCTCTCTGCCCCTCAAGGCCAAGTTCCAAATCTCACCACTTCTTCACCACAAGGGGACTCTAATGGGGATGCCTTGAATAAAGGTTCCTCAACTACTGCACCAACAACCATCTAAGTTCTAGATCAACAAGAGACCTCTCCTCCTTCTAAATAAATTCCAACAGTTGGCAAAAGGAGTGTTGAACTCGACACTCTTGTTGACGAAGCCCATAGTGACCCTTCATTTAAAAGAGTTAGCTTTGCTGATCAATCAGAAGAAGAAAGCGAAGCTAACACTGTAAGCCACTATTTTGCAGAAGGTGATGAGGAAGAAGAAGTGGTGCAGGAAGAAATAGAGAGAGTAACAGAGATTCCCACCCCTACTGGAATCTTCCAAGCAAAAAGCCAAGATTCCTCATTCTTAACTAAGGAACAGAAAGAGGAATTAAAAAGAACCAACCCTTTGAAATATTTGAAGTTGATGTTAGCACAAAGGGGTTCTCCTTCTGGAAGAAGCGGTCGAGGTTAGTCAGACGAAAGATGGTGATTCTGCTAGCACTTATGACCAACTTCTTCAATAAGTTAACAAGACCATCTTCAAAGCTGATGTTTTTACCATTCTGAAAGAAGATGTCTCAGCTTATTATGCCATGAAGAAGTTCTTTAATTAGAATCTCAGATCTCAGCCCTCCTAAAGTAAGTGAAACCCTCTATGACTTGCAAATTCTTCTCAACGAAATCAGCAGTGGGTATAACAGAGAAAATGATGCTGATGCCAAGATTCGAGCTAAGCAAGAGGCTTTGATTGTTGCCTATGATCAAACATCAAAATTTTCTGAAGAGACTGAGGCGTTGGAGCGTACACAGATTCAGACTAAGGATAAGCATGATGTTCTTGCTCAATCAATCTTACTGTGGGAATCCTAAATCGAAGAGCTCAAGAAGAAAATTGAAGGTGCTCAAATCGAACAAGCTGCCCTGAAGGCTATTAATGAGAAGGAGCTTGAAACTCTTGTTTCAAAAAGTCTTCAACAGGTGGAGCTTGTTGAGAGAATTAATGAGGAAATTAGAGCCCTCGAAGGGATTAATCTATGCAAGAGAAAATTTTCCAAATTGAAACAAAATTCTCCTTTTTGATTTCTGAAAGAGTTTTCCATTGATGTTCTTTATTGTAAGCAATATTTTTGTAATATTCGAACAAAGCCATTTTGGCAATCTACTTATTGCAGTACCATGTTGGCTCTAATATTTGTCTTACTTTTATTATTCTGTGATGATTCGAATTTCTTGCAGGCATGGTCTGTCCTTCTTCAAGTATTTTTCATTGACTTTCAAAATTCTTCTATCTTCAGCTAATTCCTCTATTTCATAAGCATTATTTGATAATGCTTTTAGAACGCGGAAGGGTCCCTCCCAATATGGTGACCATTTTCCTAATGACTTACTCTTTTTATCCATGGGTAATATAACTTTCCATACTAAATCATTAGTTGAAAATAACTTACTTTTGACCCTTTTGTTGTATGCTCTGGCTACTCTTTCTTTTTGTCTTCTCAAAACTTCTAAAGCGTGTAGCCTAGTTTTATCTATATCTACCAATTAGTTCATCATCATTTCCCAATAGTGCTCAGAAGGAATTTTGCTTTGCCTTTGAATTCTTACTGACTGCAAGTGTATTTTGATTGGTAGGACTGCATCATGTCCAAACGTAAGTTGAAATGGAGTAGTATTTGTTGCTTCTTTGGCAGACGTTTGACATGCCCACAAAGCTTGATCTAAGGTCTTGTGCCAATTCTTTGGCTTTCGTCCCACATGTTTCTTTATCAAACATATTATCACTTTATTGGCTGCTTTTACTTGACCATTTGCTTGAGCGTAATATGGTGTAGATGTCAGCAACTTAAAACTCATTACTTGCGCAAATTCTTGCATCTTTCGACCTGTGAAAACTGAACCTTGGTCTGTTGTAATACTCTCTATTCAGATCATGATTATTTGTTTTTGAATGAATTCTATAATAGTTTCTTGATCAACATTCACCCAAGGTATTGCTTCGACCCATTTTGTAAAGTAATATATACCTACTAAGATATACTTATGTCCTTTGGATGAAGTTGGTCGAATTTCACCAATTCAATCCAATGCCCAACCCCTAAACGGCCAAGGCTTTACAATCGAATGTAATTCGCTTGTAGGGGCATGTTGGATGCCTGCATGAACTTGACATTCCTCACAACCCTTAGCAAATTCTATACAATCTTTGAGCATAGTGGGCCAGTACATTCCATATCGAAACAATAACCATTTCATCTTATGACATGCTTGGTGTGCCCCACATTCCCCATTGTGTACACTGGATAAGGCTAAGTATGCTTCATTCTTCCCTAAACATTTAAGTAAGAACCCTTCTGGAGTTTTCTTGAACAATTCGTTTCCTATTAATACATAGTACAATGCTCTATATTTAATCTTTCTCTCTGTATCTATTGAAGGATCTTTCAAATAATTTACTATTAATTTGCGCTTAATCATGTCGATAAAGTGTTTATAGCCGATACTTGAACTCTTCTCTATTGGCATCCTAATTTTGAATTTTCTAAATCTGACGGGGATAACTTAGTAGCCATTACTCTCCCTTTTACTTCTATGAAGTATTGGAGTTTTTCCTTGGATACTTTATATCCTGAGGCTATTTGAGCCAAGTCATTTGCCTCTTGATTTTTTATCCTGGGAATATGTTTAATATCCACATATTCAACTTTCTTAAATAATCTATTAGTAATAAAGAAATACGTAATCAGGTTTTCTTTTATGCATTTGTAATATTTTGTTATTTGCTTGATTAGTAACTCCGAGTCTCCTTTGATTTCGACCCTGTTTGCCCCCAATTCCAACATAGCTTCAAGTCCAGCAATGAGTGTTTCGTATTCAGCTTCATTATTCGAGCAGGGAGGGCCTTCTAATTTATACTTGATTTTTGTTGGAATTCCTGTAGGAGAAATTATAAGAATCCCAACTCCACTTCCTTCTTTGTGTGTTGATCCATCAAAGAATAGTTTCCATGGTTGTACTTCAACATAATTCAATGTTAAATCCTCAACCACAGAGTTGTCTACTATGAAGTCTGAAACTATTTGACCTTTCATAGCCTTCAAAGGTTTAAAGTCTAAGGAGTATTCAGTGAGCGCTAAGGCCCATTTTCCAATTCTGCTATGCATAATTGGCTTGGAAAGCATATGTTTAATTACGTCAAAATGAGACGAAACATAAACATCAACAGGTTTTATATAATATTTAAGTTTAGTACATGAGAAATACAAGCAGAGACATAGTTTTTCTATAGTAATATATCTTATTTCTGCATTATTTAAAACCCTACTAAGATAATAAATGGCTCTTTCGATGCCATTATTGTCTTCCTGAGCTAACATACTACCTATTATTACATTCGAAGCGGATATGTGCAGCCTCATAGGTTTGTCCCTAGAGGGTGTTGAAAGTATTGGAGGATGCATCAAGTAATCTTTAATCTTTTCAAATGTTGCTTGATGCTCTTCCTTCCATTCGAAACCTTCTTGTTTGAGACGAAGGAGAGGAGAAAACGCTTGAGTTCGCCCACTTAGGTTGGATATGAATCTTCGCAACAAGTTGATTTTTCCTAAGAGGGATTGTAACTCTTTCTTCTTTGTTGGTGGTTTTGTCTCCATAATTTCCTTCGTCTTGTTTTGATTTATTTCGATCCCCTTCTTGTGGACCACAAATCCCAGGAAATCACCAGCCTGCACAAAGAAGGCACACTTAAGAGGATTCATCTTCAAGCCATGTTTTCTCATTCATTCGAATGATTGGCGAAGATGATCTAAATGACTCTCATCTGATACAGACTTTATTAATATGTCATCTATGTAAATCTGCATGAAGGATTCAATGAAGTCATGGAATATGGAATTCATTGCTCTTTGATATTTTACCCCAGCATTTTTTAGCCCAAAGGGCATAACTACCCATTCATAGGTGCCTAAGGCTCCTGGGCATCTAAAAGATGTTTTGGGAACATCATCCTCAGCAATGAAGATCTGGTTATATCCAAAATCTCCATCTAACATACTTAGGTATTCGAAACCTGCAGCTGAATCAATTAACATCTATGCTATAGGCATGGAATACTCATCCTTAGGGGTTGCAGCATTTAAATCCCTAAAGTCTATGCAAATTATTAGAGAACCATTTTTCTTAATAACAGGTACTATATTAGCAAGCCATTTGACATACCTTGTGGTCCTTATGAACTTGCAGCAAAGGAGTCTCTCGATCTCTGATTTTATCTTTGAGAGGATGGCTGGTGCGAACCTTCGAGGCATCTGCTTGATGGGGTTCTTGCCATCCTTGATTGGAAGCCTGTGTTCGACCAGTTCTCTCTTCAAACCAGGCATTTCGTCGTAATCCCAGGCGAAGCAGTCTTTGTTATGTTTTAACACTTTGATCAACCTGCTTTTTACATCTGGGCTGAGTTTGGCACTGATGTACGTCACTCTTTTTTCGACGTTATCTCCTATATTGACTTCTTCAAGTGTATCCTGCGCTAGCATCTTCGCGCTTGTAATTGCTGGATCCCTTTCGAATCCCAGAGGCTCTTGATCATAAATTGCATCCAGCCTCTGGTCTAATGGTTCTGAAATTGTCCATCAAAGGGTGGAGATTTATTGCATTCCCTAGGACTTGTTGTGTTTTTTTTGTTTTTTGTTGTTATTTCTTTATTGATGGCTTCGATGGCCATATTTTTCGCTTCGGATTCGAGAGCCGTCTTCAATTTGTTTTCAGCCATGTAGGCCAAAATCCTTTCGAAAAAGGAAGACTAAGTCATAACTGACGTCTTCATCTTCCCAGCCAGTTGCCATACACCTGAAGGTTCTTCAACTTCTCGTCTATCCCACATGATTTCTATCCCAATGGAAACCATTAGGGTGAAGAGTGAGGAAATATAGAGCATTTTTATTTGGTTCAAATGTCTCCTCTGTAGGGTTGTATGGCCCAATATTAGCCATATTCCTGTCAAAATTCCTCTTATCCACATGATTAACTTCCGCCATGTAGTAGCTTTGATCAGCTTCTATATTTTCCACTATTCCATCATCCCTCCATATTTCCAATCTTTGGTGCATAGATGAAGGAACTACACCTACTCCATGAATCCATTCTCTTGCCAATAACAAATTATAGTTTGCCGTTGAGGCAATTACCATGAACATGGTTGGCCTTGTAATGGAGCCAACAGTTAGATCAACTTGCACTACACCTAGAGTTTGTCCTATCTTTCCTTCACAATTTGATAACACCATGTTGTGAGGCTTAATGTCTGAATCAAACATACCAATTTTTCTCAGCATGAAATGAGGCATTAAGTTTACAGCAACACCTTCGTCCACCAAGACCTTATTTATTCCAAACTGCTCCACTTTCGCTCGAATGAATAGTGGCTTCAAGTGGTTCTTCATTCCAATGTCTGGCCTCTCGAAGAATGTATTCTACTCCTCAACTGCTTCATTGTTCATGACGTAGTAACACACAGGTCTGTGTTTCGTTATTTCTTCTTCATCATTTTCCTCGCTTACATCTACTTCAGTTTCTTGGTTGTATGCATAAGGTAATACAAAGACAACGCTACAATTTACATTAAAAAAGGATTCTCCTTCTGATTCGAAGTCATCCATCAACATCTCTTCTTCATTCACAGTTGTTTTTTGCACTTTCTCTTCACTAGTTTCCTATTTTGGGTGAGAAAAGCCTTTTGGTTACTAGAGGTTTGCCCCCAGTTTGGATTGTGGATGATGGTTTGTTCGTACTTGACTCTCCTACTTCCTTCGATTTCGATTCCCTTTCAGCTTTTTTATTCCTTTGATGCCTACGCCATTGAGATCTAGACATGGTTTTTTCCCCTTATAGTTCTCTAGTCTGATTTCCTCCCTTTTTGCCATGTTGAACTGCTTCCTATACGTCATTGCAGTCCTGCCCCCTGGTCGAAACTTCTCCATTTTCCTTTTCCATTGTCAGATTTCTCCTGGAGCCAACTATTAGTGGGAACTTTCCCCTGACCTTCAGTGATCTGAACTTTCTCAAATTTTGCCCTGAGGTCCTCAGTAGCCTCAATTATTTTCTTATCAGCAGCAGTTGAGCCTTCAGTAGCCCTTATTGAATCATTATATAGTTTTGCCCTAAGCACCTTTGGAAGACTTTCAGCAGTCTTCAGTTCATCCTTGACTATGACGAAATCTTCATCCTCTTCGAATTCAATATCCTGTTCAACTTTCTTCTCACCAACTTTTACCATGTTGACATCCAATGGTTCAACATAGTTGGTCTCCGCCATCAGCAATGGATCTGTATCAACCTTCATTGATTTTTTTGCCTTGTCAGAAAACTTGAGTCTTCCTTCCTTAATGGCACTCTGAATCAAATCCCTGAAAAGAAAGTATTGTGAGGTTTTATGGCCTAAGAAATTGTGATATTTACAAAAACCTCTCTTCTTCCGTTGTTCCAACAGAGGAATTTTAAGATTATGAGGCACTACCAACTGGCCATCTTTGACAAGCGAATCAAATATCTCATCACATTTAATTATGTCAAACGTGTAGACTTTCTTAGGGAATTTATCATTTTTCTCATTTTCGACAGGATTTTTGCCATTTGAAGGGATCAAAACTTTGCAAGAATAAGGGGGTGCTTGCTTTAATTCTACAAGATCCACTTCGAGTTGATCGAATCCATAGGGATCCTGACACTCATTTGAATTTTCTTCTTCAGCCTCTATGTAGGCTATTCTTTCTTTTTTATAGTTCTTACTAGCCCTAGCCTTTTCAGCTTTTAGTCTTTCTACTTGTCGAACTCTGTCTGCTAGTTGGGCCATATCCCTTAAGTATTGTGTATCTAGTTTTTTCCTAATAGAATAATCTAGGCCACCAGCAACCATTTCGACCAATTCATGTTCAGGGATCACAGTAAAACATCTAGACTTTAAGAGGTGAAACCTATTTAAATAATCATCTATTGGTTATGTGAATTTCCTCTTAATGCTTGCTAATTCCTTTAAACTTATCTTAGACTGACCCATGTAAAATTGCCCATGGAATAACCTCTCTAAATAGGGCCAAGTATCTATGGACCTTGGGGGAGAGTTGTGAACCAAGTGAAAGCATTTTTTGTCAGAGAACTTGGAAAATATTTTATTCTAAGGTTTTCATTATTTGCCAAATCTCCTGCTTCGGTTAAGTATCTCGCTATATGTTCAACTGTTGATTCACTTGTGTCCCCAGCAAATTTTGTAAATTTAGGGACTTTACAACCCCTGGCTAACTGTGATACGGTGAACTGACTTTGTAGGATTTTTGTATCCAAATGTGCGGATAGCAAGAGTCGCCACCGACTTTTATTTTTATCCAATTAAGGGAAGGTAAAAGTAAGAGAAAAAGACCTTCGTTAGATTACGAGTTCGGAGAATGGTTATGAAAAGGAAGGTATTAGCACCCTTTCCATCCGTAGTTATCTACGGGCTCTTAGTTGCTCTAGATCACTTTTTAAATTGCTTTCGTGTGTTTGACAAAATGTTTTGAAAAGGCATTTCGCTTTGACTTTGTAATGACTCATGGAGTGTATACAAAGTGTTCGGAAATGTTTTGTTTTGAAAAGAGAATTTGAACTTTGAAAAAGAGTGTGAGGTGTGAAAAGCATTGGATAGAGCAAGCAACTAAAAGACTTATTTACCCACTCAGAATTGGTCGTTTTGTTATACTTCTACATTCCTTTAGAATAGCTAGCCATACCATTAGTTAGTAGGTAGCTCCATTCGTTGGATGTTGGCGGGACATTCGAAGGACATCGGATGGTCATAGAAGGCAACTTGTAGGAAGTATCCTAGCACATTCGAAGGGACTATCATCATTTTTCGTAGGCGACAATCGAGGGTCAAGATCATGTATTCGGAGGCGACATCGTGGGTCTTATGATCTTTGTATCGAAGGGACTATGATGATTCGTTTGTAGGCAACGGTGCTAGAATACCTCTACGTTCGAGGGACATGACCATTTGAAATCGAAAGGCATCGAGAGAATTACCTAAGGGTGCGTGTGTGAGAAAGTGTGTCAAATTCGATATTTTATCTTGAAATTAGTGTGAGCTATGCCCAATTATTATCTTGCCATACACGCCTAATTACTAGCAATTGATAAGGGTGCGGAAAGTAAAATGCGGAATGTAAAGGTGCGGAAAATAAACCTACGCTATTACATGGCTTTGGGGCAGATACATAATTTAACTTGCGGAAAATAAAACCCTAGATTAAACTATTACAACCCATGAACAATTACATTATTGGAAAAAATAGAATGATAAAAAGAAAACGTCCGAAACGGAGCAACCTGTGAAAGAATAAGAAATTCGGAAAAAATGATGAAATTGAAATAAGAGAAAATGTTAGAAAAAATGCAATTTTAAATATGAGAAAATTAATATATGCTGGAAATAAGATAAATATATTAAAATAATTTTTGGGATTTTTTTGGAAAAGATTTAATAATTGAAATGCAATTTATGATGATTTAAATGCTAAAATAAAAATAAAATAAATATGCATGCAAAAATTATATTTTTTAATTTATTAAATTAAATAAACATTTTTATGAAAATAATGTAAAAAGAAAATATTTTTTTGGTAATTTTTTAATGCAGAAATAAAATCATGAAAACAATTAAAATTGAATGCAAAAATTAAATAATATGAAAAAAACATGAAAATAGAGTTTTGGAAAAGTGTAAAAAAGGGATTGTCTGAACCAGGAATCGAACTGGAGACATCCCTTTCAAACCTTGAAAACCACATGCTTGACCAACTGAGCTGGCGTGCTGCACTGTTTGGAATCGGACCGATTTAAAATAACACGCGTCGCTACTTCCTCCTTCGCCATCCGATCGTCTTCAACCTTTTGAATTTTCAAAATCCAGTCGGCTTTTCTTCGACGCTAGGTCCCTTGCTAATATCAAAAATGCAGCACACATAATATAAATACATTCTAAAGCCATGGTTCGATTGGAAACATCATTCCGAATGCAATGGTACTAGTCTCGAGGTCCAATTTTTCCGTTTAAAGGAAACCCCAAATCGTGTTCGAAACCCTAGTTATGGTGAAACACGATTAGGTCATAAAAATCAATTGGTTTGCCCAGAAAGCTTGAAAACTTGATTCTAAACACAGACAAACAATCAAAACAAGTTAATAATGCATGAATATGAGAAATCGAATTTGAGATTTTCAAGAACAAACCAAACACTGATTTTACGATTCTGAATGGATTTGTGCAATGTGAGGGTCCGGATCGACTCAAGAGATGTCAAGCAATGTGTTGGACACCTCAAAACGATTGAAACGGCCAAGTAGGGTTTGTACTTGCTTGCACCACGGTTTTTGAGCTTTGGAATAGGGTTTGTGGAGCAATTTTTTCGTCCTTTCTTGATAGGTATGCATTGTACATTTATACTGGATGGATTTGGGATTGAATTTGGAAAGAATCAATCAATATTCAATGGAAATCAAATTTGATATTTCCATGAAAATCAAATCTTCAAAGCTTGATCAATTTCAATCCAATCTTGCCTTTCTTGCTCCAATTTCAATTTGCTGGCATTTGTGAGTTAATTGGACCTTAAGGAAAGAATAAAATCAATCTTTGCCATTAATTTCAATTTTATAATTTATTTTAAGATTTAATTTGCATTTAAATGAATAAATTACAAATTAAATAGAAAAATAAATCAAAAATTCGTGGCTTTGGGCTTGGACACTCCTAATTGCTTGAGGAACAAGTTAGGATGAAGAAAAAGTAGGCCCATTTGCAAAAGATTTGATTTTTGAAGTCTCTCTTTGTGCATTCTTCCAAAATTGCCCAACTTGTAAATGGTGTAACTTGCTCAATTTTCCACATTTTTGAGTGTTCTTGGACTTTTGGAAGCTCTAAGAGTCCTCTAACCAATGTCTTTGGTCTCATCTCAATTGGAGTTACCATGCTCAAAATATCTTCAAAACAAAAGTTGACTTTTGTTGACTTTGAAAATGACCGTAATGTTTTGAGCTATACCTCTCAAATGAAGCATTTTTGGACATTCTTGTGAGACATGAAGTTGTGGAGAATTGAATTTCCTTCAAAACAAGAGGTGGTGGAAAAATTTCGAGAAAGTATGAGAAAGTTATGATCATCAAAGTTCGATTGACTTTTCATCTAGAAACCCTAATTTAGAAAGTTTGACTTTTGGGCAAATCTTGAGTTTTCTTGATGAATCATGATCAACCCTTGATCAAATGATGAATGTAAATTCAAGATGAGGATGTTGACCAAAAATCGAAGTTTTGATGTATGTTGTCCACATTGACTTTTTGTCCAATACACGATTTTCAACCATCCGAACCATTGTGAGGAAACTTGACTTGTGAGGCTTGAAACTTGACATGGAGAATCTTTGAAGCATATGAGGAGGCATGAAGGCCATTGGAGATGTTGGAAATCCATCTTGACTTGAGAGATACCAAACCCTAGTTTGGGTTGATTGTCTAGGAGAGTTTGTCGATCAACTCTTGAGGAATCCTTGAGTATGGATGTATGAAATCTCTTGAGTAGATGGAGGGCAAATTTTGGGGTATGAACTGCCCTGCTCAATCTTCTTGTGGAAGGGTTAGATTGACATGCTTGTCTTCGTGACCGGAGGTAGAAGATGATTGAACACCACACACAATTTGCTTTCATTTGGTGGATGATGCGGAATGGGCTTCTGATGCCATTTGGAGAAGTTGGAGACTTATTGGGAACGAGTCGTCGCTAGACTCGAGGTTGTTAACGAGAGCAGAGATGGGCTTAAGATGCCATCTAGAAAGGTCGATCTTTGGAGGGTGAGTCGACGTTAGACTCGTAGATGTTCTGGAATGGAGAGGAGATGGGCTTGATGCCATCCGAAGGAGTCGACGTTAGACTTCGTGTTCACTTTAAATGAAGTTATTGGTCGTATTGATTTTTAACCATATATGCGGATTCGATAGTGAAGAGATGTTGACAAATAATCGGAGATGGGCTTAAGATGCCATCCAAGGCAATTGAGTCGTCACGCTAGACTCAGAGTTCTTGTTGATAACCGTAATAAATCTTCGTCGATTACTCTAGGAGAGATTGTGGTTGGCAAGAATGTGGATAGCTTCCTTGTGCATCGGTGTTGATCCATTGCACTTATCGGAGGATAACCGGGTGGTCTTTGGATAGTTTTCCGTCGGTTCGGGCTTAATCTGGACCCGTCGGGAGGTCTTTCGATAGTTTTCCGTCGGCTCGGGCTTAATCTCGACGTTCGGCGGTCTTCGATAGTTTTCCGTCGGCTCGGGGCTTAATCTGGACTGTTTGTCGAAATGATCATGCTTTTGGGAGAAATCAAGAAAAACTTTGATAGAATATTTGTTAGTCTTATGCAAAGTATGATGCATGACAGTGTATATGAATGACATATGCATGAATTATGACTTCATGAGAAATGTATGAATGATGAATGTTGTGATATTTCAAAACATATCCATCTTGAAGAAGATGCGGATATTCGCTTGAAGATTTCTAACTTCACTGGGAATTGAGTAGGTGAGAACCCTGCTTTTGAAGGAGAAGAAAGATATCTTGGATTCCTCCGATGCACTATCTGACCAAGTCTTGGGCCTAGACGTTGTTGAGGAAGGTAGAGATTTGAGAGGCTCGTTGTCGGAGATCATATATAGACCTGGAGGAGAGAGTCGGGAGGCGATCTGTTGAGGACCTTGTATGTAGATCCCGCCGAGGAAAATTAAGAGACGCTCTCTGGGATTCCGAGTGTAGATCTCATTGGAGCATTTGATGGTTCGAGAGACCGGCTCAAGAGTCTAGAGTCCGTTGTAATCTCTGGCTGGGGAATAAAAGGTGTGTGCTTCCTCCGATGCACCATCTAACCAAGTTTTGAGTCTGGATACCGCTGCCGGGGAGAAGGGGGAGGATTGAGAAATATCCGCCGGGGATGAAGTGTTACCGCTAGAGCGATGTAACGTTGCTCGATTGAGTGGAATTGCTGCTCGTGGATTCCCTTATACTCCGGGAAGGTGTGTTGTGGGTGACACCTTTATGCTGTGGGGAACTATTCGTTGACTTTCGTCATCCCATTCCAACCTAGTAAGTACTTTGCATATTCACTTTTCGTATGTTTGTGATCGATTCTTATTGTCAAATGCGATAGTCATTCAAAGCAATCGTTGGACTTATTGCAAATAACAACAAAAATTGTAAAGAGAAAGAAGTATTTTTTTGAAAGGTGGCGTATGGCCAAGTAGTTTGTACATAAGAAAGGTAAAAAGCTATGCGAAACAATCTCGTTAAGTCCCAACTATGCTAGTACTCATATATTTCAACTATCTCATCTCCTTCCGGTAGAAAGTGAGTAGTGATCTTCGCCATTTGAATCTTGAATGTTGATAGTAGTCAATGATCTTGGAAGAGACATAGTCGACGCTTAAATCCTAACTTTTGCCTAGACCTTTTCGGTTCTGGGATACCCTTTTTGCCCAAGCCGTTTTCGACTTCGGGTGTACATGTTTTGTATATATCCTTAATTTTGCCCGAACCTTTTGGTTCGCCAGATGCCCTTATTTTTGCTAGGCCGACCTAGCGGGTCTCTTTACGCGTAGTATTTTTGACTATGTCTGCGTTCACGGGGTGTGGGAAGTCTTCACCATCCATGGTGCTAAGTATCATAGCTCCGGGAAAATCTTCTTGACTACAAATGGTCCCTCATAGGTGGGAGTCCATTTGCCCCTAGGATCACCTTGTGGAAGAATGATGCGCTTGACTACTAGATCACCGACTTGGTAGACTCGGTGCTTGACCTTCTTGTTAAATGCTCGATCATTCGTTTCGATAAATCGTCCATGGCGGATGGATGCGAGTCGCTTCTCATCAACCAAATTAATCGGTCAAGCCGAGTCCGGACCCAATCGTCTTCGCTAACTCCTCCTCGAGGACTCGTTGAGGGTATCCGAACCTCGATAGGTAAGACGCTTCCATACCGTATACAAGAGAGAGGGGTTGCCTGGATGTTCGCAGAAGCGATAACCATGAAGAGCAAATGGTAACATCTCATGCCAATCTTTGTAAGTCACCGCATCTTCAGATAATCTTCTTAATGTTCTTATTGGCGGCTTCCATCGCGCCATTCATCTTAGGCCGATATGGAGAAGAGTTGTGATGTTTGATCTTGAACTGCGTGCGAGTTCGGTGATCATCTTATTGTTGAGATTGGAACCGTTATCGTGATAATCCTTTCAGTGCCATACCGATGATAAGATTATGCTTGATGAATCGAGCCACTACATTCTTGGTAAGATGTATACGAGGTCGCTTCTACCCATTTGGTGAAATAGTCAATTGCCACAAGGATGAAACGATGTCCATTGGAAGTCGTGGGCTTAATCTCTCAATGCCCCACATTGCGAAGGCCACGGAGAAGTTAAAACATTGAGGTGGAGGTACATGTACTTTATCGGCATAACCGCATTTGTGACAAGATCGAGCATAGCGGTGACAATCACCTCCATGGTGGACCAATAGTAACTTGTTCTCAAAATCTTCTTAGCTATAGTGTGTCCCGGAGTGGGTACCAAATTCTCCTTCGTAACTCTTCCATGATACGCATTCTTGTTTTCGGTCTACATAGTGAAGCA
The DNA here is from genome assembly GCA_021764765.1 of Vicia sativa. NCBI lineage: Eukaryota > Viridiplantae > Streptophyta > Magnoliopsida > Fabales > Fabaceae > Vicia > Vicia sativa. Next base: position 100,306,191 of record CM038796.1, on the reverse strand, counting down.
CAAGTCGTGGTTGCGCTTGTATAAGATGTCGCTTGAGGAAGAATTTGGATGCAAGTCTTCTCATGAACTTTTATCATTAATGATGCCCTGGGATATTCCCGAGTCTCAAGATACCTTTTCACGCCAAAGTACCAAGGTTTCTCTTGCGTCAAGCTCACAACAATACGTTCGTCGAACTTCTCAATGATGATCCGGGAGCCTCGTTGTCCCATCGACCTTGAACATAGACGACATAGTAGCCAATGCGTGATTCTCTTCTCGTGGAATGTGATCAAAAGTAATCTCTTGAAGTAAGGAATCAAACTCGAACATGCTCGATATGGAATGAGATTCGGATGCTTCGTATCCCACTCGCCTAATCGACTAATCACTAAAGCCGAGTCTCCATACACTTGTAAGAACTTGATTCTTAGGTCAATAGCGACTTTGATACCCATGATGCACGCCGTGCTCGGCCATGTTGTTAGTGCAAAAACATAATCTGGCGGTGAAAGGAGTATGTCTGCGGGGGACGTGATGGCGCCAATGCCATTGCAAGTGCGTTTGAGGCTCCATCAAAGACCATAGTCCATCGGGATCCTTGTTCGGGTCCTTCGTGGGCTCGGTTCGATCTGTAACTAGTAAAACATCTTCGTCGAAATTGAACGCATAGATTGATAGTCGTCTACGGCTTGATGAGCCAAATGATCGGCTACTACACTTCCTTTGATCGCTTTAGAAGTGTCTTGGATGTCATATTCGGTCAAGATCATTTGCCATCTTGCTATTCTTCCGGAGAGGTTTCTCAAGATGTATTTTATCGGATCCATCTTAGAAATCAACAAGGTAGTGTGAGTCAACATATCTTGTCTTAGTCGTGAAGCCAAGCCAAAGCGTTGCAAGTTTTCTCAAGTGCAGTATCTTGTTTCACCGGTAAACTTTTGCTAAGGTAGTATATTGCATGCTCTTTTCGACTGGACTCGCCATGTTGCCCCAACACACACCCCATTGAGTTCTCTAACACCGAAGTACATGATAAGAGGTCTTCCTTCTGGCATCGGGATGGGAGGATTCGTAGGTATTCCTTGATTTTGTCAAAGCGATCGGCAATCGCCATTCCATTCCACTACGATCTTTCTTTAGCAACTTGAAGATTGGCTCACGTGCATTAGGTGTGCAATGAATCTGGCAATGTAGTTCAATCGGCCCAAGAAACCCCTGACTTCCTTCTCGGTGCGGGGAGCTAGCATCTCTTGAATAGCTTTAACCTTGGCGGGATCAACCTCAATACCTCTTCCACTAACTACAAACCCTAGGAGTTTTCCGGATCTGACTCCAAAGGTGCACTTGTTGGGATTAAGTCTCAGTCTGTACTTCTTCAACCTATCAAACAATTTCTGCAAATGATCGAGGTGTTCTTCTTCAGTCTGTGATCGAGCTATCATATCGTCGACGTAGACCTCTATCTCGTGATGAATCATGTCATGAAATAATGTAACCATAGCGATAAGTGGCGCTGCGTTCTTCATCCGAACGGCATAACCTTGTAGCAAAAAGTGCCCCGTGTAACAAAAGTAGTCTTCTCCATGTCTTGAGAGCCATTTTGATCGATTGTAACCGGAGAAACCATCCATGAAGGAAAAACCTTATGGCGGTGTTGTCAACCGAACATCAATATGAGGAAGTGGGAAATCGTCTTTCGGACTCGCTTTGTTCGGATCTACGTAATCCACACATTCGTACTTTGCCATCCTTCTTGGGGTACCACATTTGCAACCCAGGGGATAAGAGGTGAGCTAAGAAACTGCGTTGAAGCTTATAACTTCGGCTTTGATTTTCTCGACATCTCGGGACGCGCGAACCTTTTTCTTGGGAGAAAACCTTCTTTTGTTGGCAATCGATGAACCACAATATCAATGTCTAAACCGGCATGTCTTCGTACGACCAAGCAAAAACCTCAATATAGTCTCGTAGCATCTGAACCAATCTTTCTTTGACATGTTCTCAAGACCCGCTCCTATCTTGATCTCTTTTCTTCTTCATCGCCAAATTCACAACCTCAACTTGCTTTCGTGTGGTGTATAACTCGCTCTTCTTGTATCGCAAGTTCTCCGGCACTTCACAATCTTCCTCACTTTCGTCTTGGCTTGGTAGATCGGATTATCGAAGTCATATTTAGCACTAGCATAGCATTATTAAGATTCGAGTGATTCTCGGTGTATCACGTGGGTGTGTAAGAACACATAGCTTTTGAAGGGTGATAAAGTAAAAGAAAGAAAACAAACAATTGAATGCAAAAGTCCAACGAATTTATTGAATGAAAATACGCAAACGAGATAATAACCTAAGCGAGCCATGGCCCGGGCAAGGCATCGGGCTTTCAAAGTTTATTGTTCAAAGCATAAAGAAATACGAAAAGCAAAACAAAACAAGAGTAATTACTCGGCTAAAGGAGATTGGTATGGCGTCTTGGTCTTCCAATTCGAGCCCATGATCGGAGTTGGGAAGATCCACTTGCGATGTCGAAGCCGTTGTCGCCGTCTTCTATAGCATGGATTCCACTGGCGATGCGGAAAGGAAGTTGGCCGTTCGCGTATCATCTTGACCCTTGATGGTGAAGCCTAAACCGTCTTGTCAAATTTGAAGGGAAGATCGGGAGTTGTCCCCAAATAGCACTACCTCCTTGTTCAACAGAGCTTGAGCATCTTTCGTGAGGCCATTCTAGGTGGAGCTTGTGTAACTTCAGTGAGGGGGTCAGCATGACTACGGGTATTGTTTCAAAAGCTTGACAGGAGTCTCAAGAATTCACCCTCCATCTCGAGATAGCGGAATGATAGATGGTGACCATATACTCTTCTTCACCACACCGTAACAATTTTCCCTTTCACCGGTACTTGATTTCGATGCAAAGTAGATGGCGCCCATGTATCCAAGCGTCCAAGTAAGAATAATGGACGGATGTCCATGACAAAAAAGTGGAATCAAAAGTCCGGGAACCGACTTTATGTGAGTGAGCTCTCCAAGCATGCACTTAGAACCATCAAAAGCTCTCACGATAATGTCACTGGTCTCGAACCAACCCTTCGACATCAAGTCGATCAAAAGCGATCTTGTAGGATATTGAGCGAACGGTGTCAACCAAAACATGAGACAGGTAACGCTTGCATTCAATGGAGATGTGCAAGGCCTTGTTATGTTTCTTTCCTAAGGAGTCAAATCGAGATCGAGCCTAGGCCGTTGTTGGCAGCCAGCTAGCAATACAAACTTCAAACCGATCGGTGGTAGTGTCTTGCGGTACATGAGCATTCTTGAAACTTCACCAAGGCATTAGCATGAGCCTCGAACACAAGCGAGCAAGCATGGAGATCTTGGACGAGTGTCTAACATTCCCACAACATTGTAGTCACTCTTCTTGATGATCTTGAATTTCCTCCATTTCTTGTTTGGAGGTGTCTTGACAACTTCCTTTGGTACTTCGGGATGAGTCATGGTTCTTTCCCCTGGGATATTGATTGAGTATGGAATGCGAATGGAGTCGATGTCTTTTGGAGAGATCTGGAGAGAATACCCTTCCGGTTCGGTCACCTTGGATCCGGTGATGTTGTCAATGTCGGGAATAGAAACTTGAGTAAGATCTTCAATTGTCGAGGGTCTTGCTTGACGCCATGATAGTAAACATCACTCCATAGTTCCAAGGGATAGCCTTGTCGAGGAATATGGAACCGGTCTTGGAGAAGTGATAATGAGAGGTGCCACTAGGCACGGTCGAGAAATCCTTATAGTGTTAACATCAAGATAGTCTTGGAAATGCCCCATCCGGTCGCCTAACATCTTCAATAGGAATCTTGTAACTATCGTGACGATGTACTTCACCATGTAATCATATTTTCCACTTGGCCCAAGGTATCCCACAGATGATGGTTTCATTCGTATTGTCAATCCTTAACTTAGACATTTCTTCACACACGCACGGTGGTTTCGAAATAGTATCTCACGGTTATCCATCATGCCGAACACGTCTTCTCAACCAAGCACAACCATCGGTGCGAATAAGCACCAACGACAACTCTCGGGCATCCCGGATTGACACCTTGCAACAAATTCTTCTTAACATCATCGAGGAATGGTCAAGTCATCTATGTTGAAAACATAAGTATCGTCCACCAACATTGGAACTCTTGTCATGGTTAGGCATAGGCGCGTTGATCACATTCGAGTCTCAGGGAGGGTCAAACTCAATCTGCTTAGCTTCATCATATCTTGAATCTTGTTCTTGAGCCCAACAATTGTCAATGTCGTGTGTGTTGGAATGGTAAGCACACTTAGCATTAGGATTGTACTTGAGAGGAGGTATTGACATTCGAGGAGGATCCTCAAAGTAATCCGCTTTCAACATGTGTTGCAAGGCTTGCGACAATGGCATGTTGATCTTCGTCTGTCTTCGTGGCGCGTTACGCTCTGTATCTCGTGAGGTTGTCTTGATGTAGGATTGGAGATTGCCCCCAGATTGAGCACGGTCGGTCTTGGCTCGGCTTTACGACCATACATTAGCTTCTCTTAGCACCAAAGGATCTCTTGCATTCAAGATGTCTCTACATGAATCTTCCCACTCTTGATACCACTTCAATGCTCGTCAATATCAACTCGGTGAATTCGGATGAAGAATTTCCAATCGGATGATTGAAGAATGGGCTGTCGGTGTTCCCATGAACATATCAACCAACTCCCTATTGGACAAGGGTGGTTGAACTCACTGCTAGATCTCTCCACGAGCATACTCCTTGAACTTCTCGTCACGACCCATAGACATGCTTTGTAGTTGCATGCGAGTGGGTGTCAATTCAACATTGTACTCATCTCAGAAAGCATCACCAAATCACCCAAGTACGGATACGGTCATTCTCTAACCGATAGTACCATTCCAACGGGTTCGGACAAACTCTCTTGAAAATAGTGCATCCACAACTTTACATCATCGGTGTGGGGTTGATCTTACGGACATAGGACTTCAAATGCACTTAGGGCAAGACATCCCATCATACTTGGCAAAAGTAGGAACTTTGAACTTGGGAGGAATCACAACACCAGGAACAAGACTCAGATCATCAAAGTTCAGCCCGGACATTTTCAAGTTTTCCACAGCATTTAGACGATCTTCAAGTTGTTTGTACTTGTCATCTTCCTCAGAGTACTGGCCATAGTCAGAATGATCCTCTCCTCCTTTCTTTGGTTCATGCTGCTCACCTTCATCACCCTTGGTACTCCCCTCGGTATGGACACTTCCTTCAGAGAGCTCAATACGGCTGACCACTTTAGGACCCCCTTTGAAACGTCTACCCATGTTGAGGAGACCAACAACCTTCTTCTTCTTGTTGATGAGCTTCTTCAAATCTTCTTGGCCTTGGACCAAGTTGGTGAACATTTGTTGAAACTGAGCATTCTGAGCTTGGAGATCTTTGACAGTCTGTTCAAGAGCCATTTCTGCTAAAATAAATAGCGAGCAAATGAGAAAACCAATCTCCAATGTACCTGTGATGCAATGTTATGATATGCTATGCAATGTTTATGCGAATGCAATGCAATGTTTTCAAGGACCTAAGAGATTTAAACTTTGTTAAACAAGCAAAGAACAAACATTTATTAGTACTTCTCATTATTCTTTTTTCTTTTTTAAGTACAAGAGATAGTTCAAAACAATAAAAGAAAACAAATAAATCCTAAAGCTCTAAGTCTCCCATGGGCGCTTCCTCTTGGTGCCGATGTAAGCGTTGATGTTTCGCTCCTCGTGAAGTAGCTTGGTCAATTCTAGAACTTTCTTCTCGCTTGCGTAACACTGAGCTTCAAAGGTATCCCTTTCTTCTTTAAGTTGAATCCAGGATCTCTTCAAGTCTTCAAAATCGAGGCATGTCGGGATGGAGAACGATAGGTACGCCACCTATAGCAACAGTTCCATAATTACGGTAGAGCAGTGAATGGCATCATGAGGTTTTGAGCTCGAGCCCGCACCCATTTGAGGTAAGGTTCCCAAGGAATGGAGTTCGGTGCCCCAAAGTCTTGGTATCGCTTCTTTACCATGCCCCAAGCATGTATAAACCTTCGTCGGAGATCGTGATTGTAGTCGAACACAACATCTTGGAGAAGCATATCATGTGGACCATCCTTTCGAGCAAAACCAAACGACGTAGAGCTAGAGAAGGGTTGTAAGTAATACCTCCCTTATACCGAGTAGTGGTACATTAGGAATTCTCCACAACTCAATGAATGTGAAGTCCTTTTGAGAGAAAAGGTTCCAACGGATATCCGAATGAGAGAGTGACATCAATCTTTGAGACCATCTCAACCTTTGTTCATTCTTCAAAATGGAGGAAGGTGCGAAATAAACCACCTTGAAAGCAACGGTACACAACACATGAGAGTTCCTTGTCGCTTAGTAGTACGAGTGTGGAGAGAATGTAGAATGTCTCCAAGTAAGGTAGGCCTTTGGATTGCGGGTAAGAAACAACTTGATGGCATTGACATCTATGAATTGATCCGAGTTAGGGAATAGAACCAAACCATAAATTAGCAAGGTCACAATGTTCTCAAATGCATGGAAACTCATAACTTTGAGGAATTCTCGGGCTTTCTTGATTAAGAACTTGGAAAGTAAACCCTTAACTCCACTTCTAGTTTCCCAATTGGCTTGATATCCGAACGCTTAAGATGTAAGGTCGATGTAATGTCTTCGTACTTAGGAACCTTTTCTAGACCGGTGAATGGCATTTGATCAAGAATAGGTACCCCAAGTAGCTTAGAGAACTCTTCTAAGGTAGGAACCAACTGATAATCTGGAAATGTAAAGCAATGGTGTTTCGGATCAAAGAACTGGAATAGACATGCATCATATCTTCTTCAAACCGGAGATAACCAAATCAAGCGGATAACCATGTCTTTTGATGAACGAGCATGGTCGGAATTTCAAACCAATTCTTTGAGTTGAGAAGGATACCCATGAAGTTGATTCGGATAGTCTTTCTAGAAGCCATAATCCCTACAAAACAGAGCAAAGATAAATCCTAGGTCCTTGAAATAGTTAGAAATGATATGCAATGCGAATGATGTCATGATGTCATGTTTAGCACACACAAACAATTCACACAATGAGCCTATGTTTAAGGCTTGCATGAGGTATAGGTGATTACCCCACCAAAAGTTTGAGTTGGTTCATCTGTCCTATAATAGTAACCGGTTCTAGGAATCTCATATCATAGATCTTTCTCGTAGGCGCTTATTTCAACACGCCAAGTGGTCGATCGAAATGTCCCAAAAGTCGATCTCAATGAGCGTAGCATCGAGTATCAACCAACCTCGGTCTACACCAAAGTCGGCCATCTCACTACCTTCTAATGGCCAAGATGGGTCAATTAAGGTTCTAAAAGTTTAGTTAGCGCTGATGACACCACAGAAGCCAAATACTTTCTTCAACTTGGGAATGAAGAGTATCGGGCAACCAAAGTGTCACGCTAACGTAGCCATCATGTTGACGTGTAGTTATCGCCTAACGTCGCAATGATCTAATGCTACTTACCTAAAAGGAAACCGGATCCGGTGTAGGATCCCCAACAATATAATACCCAAGCAACCCTTAAAGATAAAGCATACAAGTCAAACAAAAGCAATAAAGGTGATTTAGAAATCCCTAAGGCAATTCTCTCTTTTAAGGGTTGTCCCAGTAGTCGCCATTACGTGATACGGTGAACCGACTTTGTAGGATTTTGTATCCAAATGTGCGGATAGCAAGAGTCGCCACCGACTTTTATTTTTATCCAATTAAGGGAAGGTAAAAGTGAAAAAAGACCTTCGTTAGATTCGAGTTCGGGAGAATGGTTATGAAAAGGGAAGGTATTAGCACCCCTTTCCATCCGTAGTTATCTACGGGCTCTTAGTTGCTCTAGATCACTTTTTAAATTGCTTTCTGTGTGTTTGACAAAATGTTTTGAAAAAGGCATTTCGCTTTGACTTTGTAATGACTCATGTAGGAGTGTATACAAAGTGTTCGGAAATGTTTTTGTTTTGAAAAGAGAATTTGAACTTTGAAAAAGAGTGTGAGGTGTGAAAAGCATTGGATAGAGCAAGCAACTAAAAGACTTATTTACCCACTCAGAATTGGTCGTTTTGTTATACTTTTACATTCCTTTAGAATAGCGCTAGCCATACCATTAGTTAGTAGGTAGCTCCATTCGTTGGATGTTGGCGGGACATTCGAAGGGACATCGGATGGTCATAGAAGGCAACTTGTAGGAAGTATCCTAGCACATTCGAAGGGACTATCATCATTTTTCGTAGGCGACAATCGAGGGTCAAGATCATGTATTCGGAGGCGACATCGTGGGTCTTATGATCTTTGTATCGAAGGGACTATGATGATTCGTTTGTAGGCAACGATGCTAGAATACCTCTACGTTCGAGGGACATGACCATTTGAAATCGAAAGGCATCGAGAGAGAATTACCCTAAGGGGTGCGTGTGTGAGAGAAGTGTGTCAAATTCAGATATTTTATCTTGAAATTAGTGTGAGCTATGCCCAATTATTATCTTGCCATACACGCCTAATTACTAGCAATTGATAAGGGTGCGGAAAGTAAAATGCGGAATGTAAAGGTGCGGAAAATAAACCTACGCTATTACATGGCTTTGGGGCAGATACATAATTTAACTTGCGGAAAATAAAACCCTAGATTAAACTATTACAACCCATGAACAATTACATTATTGGAAAAAATAGAATGATAAAAAGAAAACGTCCGAAACGGAGCAACCTGTGAAAGAATAAGAAATTCGGAAAAAATGATGAAATTGAAATAAGAGAAAATGTTAGAAAAAATGCAATTTTAAATATGAGAAAATTAATATATGCTGGAAATAAGATAAATATATTAAAATAATTTTTGGGATTTTTTTGGAAAAGATTTAATAATTGAAATGCAATTTATGATGATTTAAATGCTAAAATAAAAATAAAATAAATATGCATGCAAAAATTATATTTTTTAATTTATTAAATTAAATAAAGATTTTTATGAAAATAATGTAAAAAGAAAAAATGTTTTTGGTAATTTTTTAATGCAGGAATAAAATATAGAAAACAATTAAAATTGAATGCAAAAATTAAATAATATGAAAAAACATGAAAATAGAGTTTTGGAAAAGTGTAAAAAAGGGATTGTCTGAACCAGGAATCGAACTGGAGACATCCCTTTCAAACCTTGAAAACCACATGCTTGACCAACTGAGCTGGCGTGCTGCACTGTTTGGAATCGGACCGATTTAAAAATAACACGCGTCGCTCGCCTGCTTCCTCCCGCTCGCGCCATCCAGTCGTCTTCAACCTTTTGAATTTTCAAAATCCAGCGTCGGCTTTTCTTCGACGCTAGGTCCCTGGCTAATATCAAAAATGCAGCACACATAATATAAATACATTCTAAAGCCATGGTTCGATTGGAAACATCATTCCGAATGCAATGGTACTAGTCTCGAGGTCCAATTTTTCCGTTTAAAGGAAACCCCAAATCGTGTTCAGAAACCCTAGTTATGGTGAAACACGATTCCGGTCATAAAAATCCAATTGGTTTGCCCAGAAAGCTTGAAAACTTGATTCTAAACACAGACAAACAATCAAAACAAGTTAATAATGCATGAATATGAGAAATCGAATTTGAGATTTTCAAGAACAAACCAAACACTGATTTTACGATTCTGAATGGATTTGTGCAATGTGAGGGTCTGGATCGACTCAGGAGATGTCAAGCAATGTGTTGGACACCTCAAAAACGATTGAAAACGGCCGGAAGTAGGGTTTGTACTTGCTTGTGCACCACGGTTTTTTGAGCTTTGGAATAGGGTTTGTGGAGCAATTTTTTCGTCCTTTCTTGATAGGTATGCATTGTACATTTATACTGGATGGATTTGGGATTGAATTTGGAAAGAATCAATCAATATTCAATGGAAATCAAATTTGATATTTCCATGAAAATCAAATCTTCAAAGCTTGATCAATTTCAATCCAATCTTGCCTTTCTTGCTCCAATTTCGAATTTGCTGGCATTTGTGAGTTAATTGGACCTTAAGGAAAGAATAAAATCAATCTTTGCCATTAATTTCAATTTTATAATTTATTTTAAGATTTAATTTGCATTTAAATGAATAAATTACAAATTAAATAGAAAAATAAATCAAAAATTCGTGGCTTTGGGCTTGGACACTCCTAATTGCTTGAGGAACAAGTTAGGATGAAGAAAAAGTAGGCCCATTTGCAAAAGATTTGATTTTTTGAAGTATCTCTCTTTGTGCATTCTTCCAAAATTGCCCAACTTGTAAATGGTGTAACTTGCTCAATTTTCCACATTTTTGAGTGTTCTTGGACTTTTTGGAAAGATCTAAGAGTCCTCTAACCAATGTCTTTGGTATCATCTCAATTGGAGTTACCATGCTCAAAATATCTTCAAAACAAAAAGTTGACTTTTTGTTGACTTTGAAAATGACCTGTAATGTTTTGAGCTATACCTCTCAAATGAAGCATTTTTTGGACATTCTTGTGAGACATGAAGTTGTGGAGAATTGAATTTCCTTCAAAACAAGAGGTGGTGGAAAAATTTCTGAGAAAGTATGAGAAAGTTATGATCAGTCAAAGTTCAGTTGACTTTTCATCTAGAAACCCTAATTTAGAAAGTTTGACTTTTGGGCAAATCTTGAGTTTTCTTGATGAATCATGATCAACCCTTGATCAAATGATGAATGTAACTTCAAAATGAGGATGTTGACCAAAAATCGAAGTTTTGATGTATGTTGTCCACATTGACTTTTGTCCAATACACCGATTTTCAACCATCTGAACCATTGTCTGAGGAAACTTGACTTGTGAGGCTTAAAACTTGACATGGAGAATCTTTGAAGCATATGAAGAGGCATGAAGGCCATTGGAGATGTTGGAAATCCATCTTGACTTGAGAGATACCAAACCCTAGTTTGGGTTGATTGTCTAGGAGAGAGTTTGTCTGATCAACTCTTGAGGAATCCTTGAGTATGGATGTATGAAATCTCTTGAGTAGATGGAGGGCAAATTTTGGGGTATGACACTAACTCAGATTGTAAAATGTAATCTACAGTAGGAAATGTGTAATTTGGTCTCCTAAATCCTGAGTTTAAACCATTTTGTGTCATGATTCTTTCGATCATGGTAGTCAGATTATTTTCTGCCACCATATTATCATTTCTAACCCTATGAACAACTTCGTCTGCATTTTGTTCCCTATTGACCATCATTATTCTTCTAGGTTGTTCCTCTTGTATTTTCTGAACTTCTTGTTGCCTTAACCTTGACCCTATGTTTCTATCTTCGACCACTTGTTTAGGAGGTCGAATTTGTTCAATGGTGGGTTCTTCATTTCGAACCACTGTTTGATTTTGCCTATGTCTTATAGGCGCATCAAGGGCACCAAAGAAATATGCTATTCGAGCCATTTGGACAGAATTCTCTTGGTTGGTTCTATTAATGTTCTGGATTAAAGGAGTGAAGATGACATTTATTTCACGGGCTAGGAGTCATACCATATCATGGTTACTATCATCCATTTGTTGCCTAAATGCTGCCTGATTATTTGTAGTGAGGGTAGGTATATTGGTGAAACTCCCTAAATTCTGGGTGTTTGGGCCCAAATGATTCATTCCAGAATCAGACTCTTGGATTGAGGAGGAGGTTGATGCAGTGTGTAATCCTACCATAAATGAAGTTGACATTCCATATTGGGGATTTCTAGGTCTAAAGGCATCGAAGCCCAGAGGCCTTATAGGAGTCGAATATTGTTGGGCTTGGGTTCCTACGTTTGTCAAGATTGGCACTGGTGACAAGTTCGAAGGCATCTCCATCGTGCCTGCAGGGATTGAATTCAAACTACCTATGTTTGTAGTATTTGAAGCCACTGGTATGGCCTGCGAAATAGGGATTGTATTAGATGTATCAGTCCCTTGTGAGGGGTTTTGTCCCCCATCTTGGTTAATTGTGTTAACCATTCTTTTAGTAGGTTTTCTTCTGGGTATTTGTTGGTTACTATTTGTTATTTTACCATTTCTAAGGTTCATATAACAACACGAACTCTAGACTCAGAAGATCTTTTAAAGGTTTCTAATGAAACTAATGAATTTATTTATGACACTGTCCCACCATGTGTGCCAATTTGTTTACGGTGATTTCTCGCAAACAACCGCTAGTCTTTCAAATTACTGGTTTTGGTTACTTGCAGGATCGACTAGATTGATCCTAGGACATGTGTCATAATTTATTATGTCTGAGTTATGTTTCATGTTCATATTTGTCATTTTATAGATTTATATCTTCAATGAAGAATACAAGAATCTTAAAGTAATTCTATGAATTTGTTTGGTAATAGTTCCTTATGTAACGAAATATACTGACAAGCGTGATGTTTAAACTAATGATTAACTTCGATTTGAGAAAAGACTTTGAAAGTGACTTTGTAAAGTAAAGTGGATAAAAAGTGTAAAAGACTTTGACAAGAAAGTAAAAGTTTTTGGACAAATAAATGTTTGATCGAAATGTAAAGGAAAACGAAAAGACTTAAAAGAATGAAAACTGTAAAGACAAGATGAATGTAAATAACTTGAATTTAAACTGCAAAAAGCATAATGATGGTGTTCTATACGTACATGGTATCTGCAACTCTTTTTCCTGAATCAATCGGTAGTTTGAGTATATAGGATTTTCTAGTACAAAATTACACAAATTCTAATATTAGAACATCTATTTATACTAGTTCGACCCTAACGGTCCTACTCTAAAATCATGCCACGTTCGAAGCATGCATGCCTCTTACAATCAGTGGCTTCCGCGCGTCTTCTAAGAATGGTGCCTTTTATTTGAATTTCGAATTCTTATAACGGACTTGGTATTGATCTCCTTTATGAGGTATCAAATTTGTGTAGATCATGTGCAAGTTACAACTTACAATCTTTATGTTGTGTGGGATTTCATCTTATAAATACTATCAGAAATTACTTGTACATTTAGTTTCAACAGTACTTGAATTATAATTATAAAAGCTTAATTTCAAAGTCACGTCACAGTTTAGGAAAAGTTCTGCACTGCTCCTTGTACATGACATATAAGTACATGACAAAATATATTTTCCCGCTTTCCTGACTTGATACTGAGATGGCATATCATTTGAGTGATTTGAAAATGATTTGAATATGCATTTTTAATTGGGTCTGTATTGAGTCTCACTAACCACTTATTCCAGTTTAGTTTATGGCCTAGTTTTATTCTTAAATTTGTGTTTCCTATTTTCAAATTGGATATGAAGATTGTTGCTCCTGAACTCTATCTGGCTTTTGGTGTAACTGGAGTTATTCAACATTTAGCTGGGATGAGGGATTATAAAGTCATTGTTGTTGTGAACAATGATGTCGATGGCCTATAATAAATTATTACTGTTTCCATTCTATTAAGTTTTTATTTTGTTATGTTACTTGCCTATGATCATTACGTTACCTGTAGAAATTTTTAATATACTCATTGAATTTCGTTTATGTGTTGCTAAGTCTTGGCCATAAGTCATTTTCTCCCCCATTTCTGCTTTTTGTTACCCCTTTCAAGTCAAAGGGTTGATCAACTTTCTAAGCGTGTCATGCAACTTTGCGTCACTTTGCTGCCAATTTTCTGGCTGCACAGTTTAGGTGGCCTATACTGTCTCAGCAGTTGTTGATTTTTGTGAATAGATCGGTTTCTGTTAGCGCAGAAGTGGTGTTTCTTCGTGTTGTTCCTGTCTTACTGGAGTAGTTTTATAGAGAGGTGCCCGGTTCTGCCTTTTTCTCTAGGGGATGTTTGTAGTAAGATTCAATTTTGTTGTCGGTTCTCTAGTTGGTTTATCCGCTGCAATTTGTACTGGTTGTTTTGGTTGTTGGCTGCTTTTTGGCATGCCTTATGCCTTCTGGTTTTCAGCATTAAAATTTCTCTCTTGGCTTTTAAGAAAAAACTAATGTTTAAATTTCATGTGGTGGTGGATGTTACACATTTTATTACATGTTGCACAGTTTTTACGGTGTTCTGAAAAAACAACTTATTCTAATCTCTAATTGCTGAAGATATAGCTAATCATTCGCGATCAAATTCACAACAGGAGATTTTGGCGACCTTTTTTATGGGAATTGTGGCTACAAACTTATATGCAGCTGATATATCACACATAGAGAAGGTTATTCATAAGATTCCAAGTATTTGCAATTGAGTTCTTGTTGAGGAGGTACACTTTACTGTCTAGGAATACAAAGTGATTTCACATACTACATACCTTTGTTTCTTGAAGTGGTAGACTTTGATTTAATCTATACTTAATATGCACCGAAAATGCTACAAACCGTTCCTTTAAAATGGTCCAGAAATGAATGTTACTGATTAGTTTGTTCAAATAGTTGATGAATCAATCTAGCAATATATTAACCAATTGTGAGTGATATAAAGGGGAGGCTAATGTTGCAATATTTGTGTCATCTCTCTTTTAGCTTCTTATGTTCGTTTTGATTTTTATGATATTCATGACAGTTTCATTTGATTGAATATAATCTAACTATTGTGAGTAGGTAATTCAAGGTTCTTCTCTTGATTCTGCTGGACTACATGTGAATGATGTAATAGTTTAATGTGACGGAAATACAATTCACGGTTTCTTGGAGGTATATATTTATCGACATTTATTTTTACATGTTACTAATGCTCAGTCTCATTTGATTCAAATTTACTGAATCTCATATAACACCACTCACCCCCTAAGGCAGCAGCTGAACACATTCTTGCTAAAGCATGATAAGTTTGCCTCTGATTTAGGTGTTTTAAGAACTTTTCAGTCCTACTTTCTGGTCCTTTTCATTTGTACTTGAAAGTTGGTTGGTCATCCGTTCTCTTTGCACTTGAATATAAGCACATGATTTTGTATTTGTTTCAGTTTTTGCCTCTTCATCTTCAACTCAAAACCACCGATTGAACTCAACCCTCGCGATCGAATCCTAGCGTTTGCCTCTTCATCTTCAACTCAGGTAAATTATCCTGGCTGGAAGTATGACCATACCACTGGGCAATGGCTTCAAATTGATGGCTATGACTCAAAAGCTACCACTCAGCAAACCTCTGAAGCCAATACAGCTGTAGATTGGTCTGCTGCTTCTGATGGAAAAACAGAAATCTCTTGTCTGCAGCAAACTGCCCAGTCTGTTGCTGGAGCTTTTGCAGACACAAGCATAACTGAAAGTGTATCTAGCTGGAATCAGGTTTCACAAGGAAATAATGGGTACCCGGAGCATATGGTTTTTGATCCCCAATATCCTTGTTGGTATTATGACACAATTGCCCAAGAATGGCGCTCATTGGAAACTTACAATTCATCCATTCAGTCTTCTGTTTATATGTTTCGAATTTATTTACTTGTTTTTGAAGGATATTGGAACTATAGGTGTCTTCCATTTCCTATGCTTTTGAATATGAAGAGGTTTTGTTTTGACAATTTGTTTGTATATGCATGCAATCACATGCATATTATATCTTTGTTAAAAGATCAGAAAACCTGCACCTGCAGTCTTGATTTTGTGGTTTCCATTTAAAGGTCATTGGAAAATTGAGTGAGGGGAAATCATCGCATGTTCCATATCGAGATTCAAAGCTTACTCTCCTCCTGCAATCTTCACTTAGTGGCCATGGTCATGTTTCCGTGAGTCTCTACTACTCTTGTAATATTATAATTGTTTGCCTGTATTTGGCATTCCTTTTATGTTGTACAATTGCCTATCCATCATCTTCTTCAAGAAGGCCATAGTTTTTTCAATTGGTGTGAAGTGTGTACTACCATCCTTTTAAATATTCATTCTTTAAGTGCACAAACTTTTTTTAAACAACTTACTGTGATTTTCTGCATTACAGATTGAGTTTCATTCTTATTTTAAATTTCTTTAGCTTCAAGTTTTGTGCACTTAATTGATAGGCTCTTAATTAGTTCATCTAGGTTAGTAGGTCGCATTCACAAGTTTATTTCTCCTGTTACTGAAATAATGCTTATAAAACTGTTTTTTATTTTATTTTATATGTTATAAATCCCAGTCTACCAAACAGCTTATGATATCTTGAGTTGGTTTTTTGCTATGTAGCTGAGCCCACTTAGTGGAACAAGGATTTGTTGTTGTTGTTGTTGGTTTGGTTCTTTGCTATGTATCAAGATACTTTGATGAGGTTATCAAGTATCTAATCAGTATTGCTGTTTTCTTCACAAGTGAATTAATATTCTAAACAAGGTAGAGAACTATATGTATTCAGATATCATCATATAGTTGAAATATATGCTCCCTCCAAATCAACCATGCTTTGTGTGACTTTGCTTTTATAGAAGATGTTAAAACAGTTAATAACTGCCTTTTTTAATCTAGAAGTTTGATGCCCTACAGGATGGATCTCTTTTGTTTGAAGGTGAGAGCCAAAATGATGTTTCCACAGTGGCATCTGATCTGTCTCATGATGTTTCCACAGTGGCATCTGATCTGTCTCATGATGTTAGACATAGAAGAACATCAAGTAGACGGAACGAATAGCTCTCCCCATCTAGCGGTGTTATGACTGAATCAAAATATATTGACTAGTAGTGCTGTTTAATAAAAGGTATATACTTCAATTTTTTCCACGAAATATTTTTCCCAATTATGTTATTTACAAACTAAAACTTTTTATATGAGGGCATTTCGTCTAGTGGTATGATTGTCGCTTTGGGTGCAAGAAGTCCCGAGTTTGATTCTCAGAATTGTATTACATCTGATTTTTATTTAAAAAGAATGTACTTACTTATTACACTCCTTGTTAATGGATGGATAAAAAAACTTCAGTTTTTTTAAAAAAAAAATTTCAGTTTTTTTCAAAAAAAACATATTGTAAGCATGAACAATATCAGAAAGCCCTGCTCTTGGAACAACTGGAAGTATCTGACGGAAATCTCCTCCAAATATAACTACTTTACCACCAAAAATTGTATTTGCAAAACCCTTCTTGCTCATGACATCCTTAAGGGTCTTATCCAAGGCCTCAAAACAATTCTTATGAGCCATGGGTGCTTCGTCCCATATTATGACATCAGTAGATTCAAATAATTGTGAATGTTCATAGTCTTTATCAACATTGCAAGTAGAGTTGTCAAGGGTTGGAACATGTATTTTGAACTTTGAATGGGTTGTTCTATCACCTGGCAATGATAAGGAAGCTATGCCACTTGAAGCAACAGTAAGAACAATTTTTTTCTCTGAACGAAGTGCACTTGATAGTGTTTTCCACATAAAAGTTTTACCGGTTCCCCCGTGCCCATGTAAAAAAAAAAACCTCCCTTTTGTTTGTTGACAACGGCCATTATGGTTTCAAAGATTGCACGTTGTTCATCTTAACATTCAAATCGAAAGAAATATTATATTGGAGAATAATGATAACAACATTGATACAAATATGAGCAAATGCCTGTTAGAGATGTAAATAGGTTCTCAAAGTTATGTCGCTCTGTATCAACATCGTAATTATGTTCATCATAAATCAGTCTGTTGCCCACATGTCGCGTTATATATTCATCTGGATACGGCATATCTTTAAATTCATGCAAGCTTCTTCGATTTGATTGTATATGACATCAATCTCAATTAATGTGAGATTTTTCAGTTCTGTGGTTGACAATTGCATGTCTTCCAAGAAAAATACAAAGCAATATGAATTATAATTATTGTGTACAATGTAAATCATACTGTTTATTAAGATAGCCATATAAAACCATCAGTAAAACTTAAATGCTTGTATCATAATGCGTTCCATAGTTCAGTATAATACAGCAACATAAGTGCTTCAGGTACATTCTAAATGTTCTGATTTTCATTAGTAGCTGTGAAAAGAATGTTGTTTATACTGAATTTTCAACGTTGCATTTACAGTAGTTTAAAATATATTATAAGAATAAGAACTTCTTATAATAGTTAAGTATGGTTTGAGATTGTATGATATGTAACAGCTATATATATAAGTATTAAAGTATTGTACCTCTTCTACCAGTCGCTATTCTTTGTTGATAAAGAATATCGTCAGATAGAAACTTCCAAGTTTTTTTGCCAAACATGTCGTGGTCGATTAACAGTACCGGAAAACAACATCGTGACAAATAACTTTCTCAAAAAATTGTCGGAACCCCAATCTTTAGCCTTATTTATGGCTGCAACATATTCCTTGTCATCATTAAGAAATCACATCTTAAAGCATGCATCTCTAAAACTATCACGAACTTCTCCAGCAACCTTTTTTATATCCTCATAGCAAATCGGTCCCTTGACAACCGTCAACATCATTCTAAGGTAATAGAGTTCACCACTTCTTGGAGGAACCCAAATTAACCTCCCAATCGTACGACATCTTTTACGTGGTCTCCATACACGGTATCTTTTATCGTAAGCAAATTTGGAAAGAAAAGAAGAGTATGTTAAACTCCTTGCATCTTCGTATTTTTTGTTTGCCTCCATCCAAGCTGTAAACATTGATTCCTTTACAATTGGTTTTTCAAGAACATCGTCTATGAATTCATAATCAGTATAGTAAACGGGATTTTCGCCCTCCAGATGAAAATACAATATTTCAACAGAAGGAGATCTACCATGGATAGGATATGAAAAAATCCTCCAACATGCCTCACTTGGGGAAACGTACCTGCAATCAAGGTATTGTTTGATTTCATTTATTATTGTTGATATTAGTAGAAAAGTAAAAAAAATTATCAAAAGAGAGAAAGAAAAGATATCTTCTTTATTTAAATAAATCATAATTTTTATTTTAGTTGGTTCCTTTGTATGGTTGATTTTAATTGGAATAGAATTAATGAGAATGACAATGTATAACCACTTTTAAATCCTTATTTTTTATATATCATATTTATAATTTTTCCAAACTTACCATGTATAACAACTCCTCGTCAAGTTGTAGTCTTTTAACATTAGCTAAATTGTGAATATTGTAGACTCTAACAACAACCTTGATTAGAGAAATTCTTCCCAAAACATATATTCAACTAAATCAAGAGAAACTGATATAGTAAAAGATCATATAGAAATGTTTGTGGATATGACATGACTTTCATTTTTTTTTTTATAAAAAATATATCAATAACATTCAAAATCATATAGTTTTTTCTTAAACTACTTTCTAAATACTATTTAAAATTATACCAATATTAGATATTTTATTTCCATTATTTACATTAAATTGAATTTTAATAGATCAACTAATATTTTGAAAATAATTTAATTGAATTAATTGATCAATTAACTCTTTAATAAAGTTAGTATACATATAATCGAGTAAATGATTAGTTAAATAACTATTTCTTTAAAATACATGATTTTTATTAATATTTCATAAAAATATATGATTTTAAATATTTTTAGTAATAAAATATTATTTAAACTATAACAAAATGTAACTTATTCAATTTATAAAAATGATTGTATGAATAAATTTATAACTTCAATTATATATAACAACAACAAAAGAAATAGTTAAAAGACAAACATTAAAATGAATAGTCTAGAGCTAGTATCTTATAGATACGTCCACATCTACCCTTGAATCCAAATAAGTTAACAAAACTCAAGAATAAAATCATCTTTCCAATTCAAATAATATTTTAATTACTAATACATTTTCTCTCTCTATTTATCTTTTGCAGCACAACACGCGTTTTTTACTTTCTTTTTCATTCCTTTATCTTTTAATTAGCTCAATAATTTTAATTGGATGACGACACAAAAAGAATATGTCATTTATTAATATTAAAACATATTTATTTATACGATATTATATAACAAATGAAAATTTATAAAATATATTTATTGGCTTTTGTATAAATATGAGTCATTTATATGTCTCATTGCAAAATTTAACGGAGCATGAAGTTACTGACAAAAATATTAAATATTAACATAAACATGAAGTTACTGATCAAAATATTGAATATTAATAGGAACATGAAGTTACTGATCAAGATATTAAATATTAATGGAAACACGAAGTTAGTGATCAAAATATTGAATATTAACAGGAACATGAAGTTACTGATCAAAATATAAAACATTCACAAGACATGAAGTTACTGATCATAATATTGAATATTAACGAGAACATCAAATCACTTAAAAATATTGAATATTTACGGAAACATGAAGTTACTGACAAAAATATTAAACGTTAACGGGACATGAAGTTACTGATCAAAATATTGAATATTAACGAGACATGAATTTACTAATCAAAATATTGAATATTAATAAAATCTTGAAGTTATTGAGCAAAATATTTAATATTAACGGGACATGAAGTTATTGATCAAAATATTGAATATTAACGGAAATATGAAGTAATTGATCAAAATATTGAATATTAACATGAACATGAAGTTACTAATCAAAATATTGAATATTAACGAGACATGAAGTTACTGATTAAAATATTGCATATTAACAAGAACAAAAATTTACTCATCAAAATATTTATTAATAAAATCTTGAAGTTATTTATCAAAATATTAGATATTAATAGGACATGAAGTTACTGATCAAAATATTGAATATTAACGAGAATATGAATTCACTTATCAAAATATTAAATATTAACGAGAACTTGAAGTTACTGATCAAAATATTGAATATTAAAGAGAATACGAAATTACTGATCAAAATATTGAATATTAACATTAATGTTGGTGCTTTCAACTTTGTTCCTAATTTTTTATAGACAGAATGTAATTATTTAAATATTTTTCAAAAAATATTTATTAATTTTAAGATATAATTTTTTCTATTAAAAGATATATATCTAAAACAAATGCGCGCCCGTACTAAAATTCGCGCGAATGTACGAATTTGTTATTGGTTCTAATAGTAAAAGAATGGATAAGAAGCATTCACATATATTTTTTTACAATACGAAGAATATAAATAAATAAAAAATAAAATAATGGATGGGAGAAAATAAAACAAACTATAATAAAAATATATATATATATATATATATATATATATATATATATATATATATATATATATATATATATATATATATATATATATATATATAGACTATGTACAACCGTTTACATATTTCTTTTTTCACTTTTTATATTCTACGTCATTTTCTGTTTCTTCCACCTAATAGTTTAACACACATTCAACTTTTATTCACCACAATAGTTTTGTTTAATAAAATTCAACACCCTACCATCATCACTTTTATTTCTTTTTTTTTAATGTTTTTTGTAATAAAATCAATTTTTTTGTGTCCAAATTAAATAAACCAAGTTTCTATTTATATATAAAAAAATGATAAATTTTGATGAAAATACAAATAAATAAATAATTGATTAACTATAAAATAGTTGAACCCAAATAATTAATAAGAGATAAAAATCTAAACATTCACAAACAACCAATAAGATTTTGCAAAGTATTTTATGTGACATCATTTTCTCCTGATTCAACATGTTGAATGTTATCAACAACAATTAGGCTATGTACAACCGGAGTATTGAAAAAAAATCAATAGTTGAATGCTTGCAATGGGGTGTTGAATATGGTGTTGAAAGTGAGGTGGATTATTTGGTGTTGAAAACATTCAACATGTTGAATGAGGAGAGAGTGTAGCCCCATAAAATACTTTGCAAAATTTTATTGTTTATTGTGAATGTTTAGATTTTTAGTGTGTTGTGATTGATGGTGAGATATGGTGTTGAATTTTATTAAACAAAACCATTATAGTGAATAAAAGTTGAATGTGTGTTGAATTATTATGTGGAAGAAAGAGAAGATGATGTGGAGTATAAAAAGTAAAACAAAGAGGGTGTTTAATAATGAGACCAATGAGACCATTGTACATAGTCTTAATCCACCTCACTTTCAACACTCAATTCAATACTCCATTACAAACATTCAACTATTGGAGGAAAAAAATTTAACATCCCCATTGTACATAATCTTAGTGACTCATTAATAGAGATTTTATTATTACTTAGGGTGTGTTTGTTTCGAGTTAAAAAAATTTATTCATTGGAATTCTGTTCCCATCATTATTATTCCTTAGAATAATATTTTTATCCAAGTGTTTGGCAAAAATTGAATTTCTTAAGAATATTTACAATATTTATTTAATTCAAAAATTATAAAAATTAAATTAAATTAACAAATGTGAGTAGTAGTGAAAAATTATAGTTAGTTAATCATTATTCTCATGGGAACGTTGAATTCCTACCCTTTAATCTTTGGAACAAAAGTAGAAGAGTCATTTGTATTGGGAATATTGTATTTTCATGACCATATTTTCAAGAATATTTTTTACAATCTTAAAACAAACACACTCTTAATCATTGGCACAATTTTTTTTCTTCCTTGAATCTACTACCTAACTAAGAATGGAAGATGCTTAAGCACTTCCATTCTTACCCTTTATTAGAAATAAAATTTGCACTAACAAATGTTCTTTTTAGTAATTCAATATATACAATTATTTATCCAATCATATTCCCCCAACATGCCAAGTGTCACAATACTTTTCAAATAGAAAAGGAGGGAAATTTGTGCACAATTGTCATCTAATTTCAAATTCAAATCCTAATACTTGGAACAATCTTTTATCCGGGTAAACCATATGTATAATAAACTTTTATCTACTTTTCACTGATAACTCTATCTCTCTCATTTCACAACTCAATTTCTCTCAAAAGTCATTTATCTCTCTCTCTCTCTCTCATCTCCTTGGCAGTTTCTTCATCAAATCCAACCCTTCTCCGCCGAACAAGCTCACCTCCGCCGACAAGTCCATCTCCTTATTTTTACAACATTTTTCGTTTTCTCCATAAAATACCAAAAAAAACCCATGTTTTTCGCAACCTTATTAGTCACAATGTTTTTATTTTTAACATAAAGCTTTCTACTTGATATTTGCTCACTCAGTGGAATGACCAAATTTTTATTTTTAACACAAAGCTTTCTACTTGATCTTTAACTATCTTACTCACTTCTTTCACCTCTATCCAAGCCTTAGCCTTTGACTAAAGTGTTTTTGTTAAGGTGAATGGAAGGACTAAAAAACAGATTGAGAGCCAATACAAGGTCTTTTGTTTTTGTTAGTGTGTATGCTGTCTTATTTAATATGTTAATGGTTTATTTTGGTTGTTGACAGGAAGGTGAACTGGGCTTAGTTATAAAATCTAGCTGATGGTTACATTCTATGATGTGGAAGCTCAGACATTTGACTGTTACCAATGTGTTCTCCACATTTCATCTTATTGCAAAGGTATTTTACTACTAAATTTTGAGTTTAAGTTATGAGTGTGTTATTTGAGATATCAATGTTTTGTGCTGGTTATAGGAGTTTATCATGCCTCCGAAATATGTTTATTTAAAAAAAAAAAATTTAGAAAATAGATGTTAGTTTTTGTTGTTTAGATCTATTATTTTGTGTTTGTGTTGATGTTAGATGTTAAGTTTAGAGTAAAAACTTGCTACTGATTTTCTTAGTTACAAATGTTTTTTTTTTTAAAGTTTTTAGATCTTTTACTCTGTGTTTGTGTTCATGTTCATCTTCATGTTCTTTTTCCAGATCTTGCATATTTTCTCTGACTAAATGCAACATGTTTTTTTGTTTTCTTCATATTTTTTATTTTTCTTTAGGTTTTCGCATTTCATAGTAGAAAAAAGCTAGCTTAGCAGATGTTAAGGAGTACACGAGTTAGATAGGAGATTTTATAACTTTTAAACTTCATAGTCTGAGTCCATTGCCAATCTATGTACATATCTGCAAAGACAAAGATGAAGCCAAAATCTGGTTTGTTGATCTGAAAGCATTAATTACTCGTGGTAACTATCGAGAGTGAATAGGTAATTACTCCTAAATCATTTAAATTCAGAAACGAAAAGATGGGTAAAATCCAAAGGATGGTTTATTAGTGTCGGAGATGCGGTAATCTCTTGTAGAAATGAAAAAAGCAACGGATGGTCTGGTTGTTGAGGCACACCTTTCAGATGTTAAAGATTTCAATAGTCATCCTGAGGTTTGGATTTTATATAATGTGTGTTTCAAATGCGTAAACCTATGTTATCTTTGGTGGTTGACTAACTAGGATATTTTTTCTTCAAATTACTGTTATGTTGATATCTCTAAAAGCAGGAAACCTTGGTTTGAATATGGTGGTTGCATGTCATGTTATTCTTTTGGATCTTTGGTGGAAAGAAATGAAAGGTTGTTTAGGGGGGCCCTTTGGAATTACCGATATGTGGAGCTATGTTTATTGTAATTTTTTTAAACTCACTCTAATTTAAACATGGGTAATGATCTTAGGGACTGGACACAATGGTTGGTGAGCATGGAACTCAACTCTCTGGAGGTTTAAAGCAAAGAGTTGCAATTGCAAGAGCATTTTTGAAAGATCCAGGAATATTACTTCTTGATGAAGCTACAAATGCCCTTGATGTCGAGTCTAACAGAATTTTACAAGAGGTGTTGGATAGAATAATGGTAATTTTCTAGGATTACGATTCTTGTCGACACCGTGTCAAAGATGTAGTGCACCTTTTCCAAACAGCCTCTGAAAAAACAATAACATATGGTAATTATCAATTCTTATTCTGTGATTCAATCCATGTCTATTGTGTAAAGTGATTCATTCATTATACACAATCTCCACATGATTCTTCTTTTTTTTCCACTTATCATGTTTGTTGAAAGTCCTCACCGACTTTTTCCTTCCTTTTTGTTTTTGATTTTGATTTTTCTCATATTCACATGCTTGATATTTACTACATTATGAATTGAGTTGAAAGTTAAATCCAGATTTTTTCCCTGTTTTAGGTCATGGACACTTCAAATAGAGTTGCATTTGTCAATGCACATGCTCTTCCCAATTTCATTGGAAAGAAAGTGAGAATTGTGGTTCAGTTGAATCATTTTGATGAAGCAGTAATCATAGGAAAATTCATTGATGAATCTCAGATAATTGTGATAGGGTTACTATAACAAGTGCTTGTCATGAAATATGTTGAGGTTATTGGCATTGCTAAAAGTAGCAATATAATTTGTGCTAAAACAATTACAAACTTTCGTGCCACATTCGGCCTAAATAATTATTGTTTTTATCTTTATAACTTACATATTTTCAATTAATCTGTTATACTTTTAAATTTTCAAAATGGGGAAAAGACGTTCGCAAGTGTTTTAAGTTTATGTTGTTATGTTTTCCTACTGATGTTTATTTTGATTTGTTTGTCTTTGTATATGTAACTCTTACAATTAGTTATACCAACTTTCAAATGGTGAATTCAAAAGTCTGTTTGTTTAGGTATCTTGAAGATTGTTGGGTCAGTTTACTGGATGGTATTGAGTTTCATATTCTTTGCTAAAGAATTTGCATACTTTTTTAGTATTTTATGATAGGAACTACTATAATGTATATGTTTATTCATTGAGGATCCAAACATTCCTTCTGTTATGTTGCTGATATTTTTTGTCAAGTAATCCAATTTGTACAGGAAGTACAAACATGCTCTTACATAGTTCTTTAAGTGATATGTAATTGATTATCCATTGCCTGAACAATCAGTTTTTTAAATCCAATTTTATTATCAACTTAATGATGTATGCCTGTAGTACTTAGTTTCAAAAAATTTACAAAATTAATTAAATATGTTTCATTAATTATAAAAATTCTTAATCTCAATAAAATAAAATATAAATAGAAATAAGCTATTTATAACTATAGCGTGAAAATGATAGAACAAATATGTAATGAATTTTTATTTTAATAATTTATTTATAAGTATTATTGTCAACCGCTATTGTCACTATATTGTGAAAATTTACTAATTTCGGTGAATTTCATCATTGAAATTCATTATTTTCATGGGTCAGTATCACCACAATAAATTATATTTTTTATCTTTTAAATTGAGATTAGAGTTAGCATATATGACACTATTTATAGTTTCTATCATTGAAATTCACTATTTTTAGGGGTCACTATCATCACAATATTTTTTATTTATTTAATCAACAAAATATTTGTAAATATTTATATTTAATAGTGATATATATAAATATTTATAGTTAATTGTGATATTTATAAATATTTATAGTTATTAGTCAAATTTGACTTATCATGCTGGTGATTTGCTACGTATTTATTTTTAAATATGTATAGTTATTAGTGATTTTATAATAATAATTATATATCAATAATGACCCAACCTTATCGATTATCTATCATATAAAATTGTTATTATGATTTTATAATAATAATTATATATCAACAATGACCCAGCCTTATCGAATTATCTAAGATATGAAATTGTTATTATAATTAGATACTAAAAATTATTTTTTATTGGGACAAATTACAAAATTCATTGTTTCACTTGGTTGTTGACTTTTTTTTGAATAAGGTGGGCCACCACAAAAAAATATTAGATAAAAAAGATGAGGTTACAAAGAGGAAGAGCAAAAAGGGGGGACCAAACCAAAAAACCCCTTAATGAGTAACTCTAAAACAAGGTAAACCAATGGAATTTCTAGCAAATTCCATTAGGATATCTCTATGAACCACATCCCACCAAGAAAAATCATTTACATGTAAAAATATGTTAGCTAGTTTATCAGTACAATGATTGTCGTCTCTAAATATGTGAGTGGCCAAAAAATTAATGGATCTAGAATAATTGACAACATTTTCCCATCTAGTGCGAAGAGACCAAGGAACAATACACGGATTAGAGAAAGCCAAAACCACAAACTTTGAATCTGATTCCAGCCAAAGGTTAGACCAATTTTCTGCTTGGCTATCTCAATATCCATGATGGCTCCAAAAAGCTCAGCCTTTACGGCATTACTTGGCCCAATGAATTTGGAAAAGCTGCCCAAATGTGCGCTGTTGTGGTCTCTGGAAATGCCTCCACAAGCCGCAATAGAATTTGAAAAAGAGCCATCAATGTTACAGTTCACCCAACCCGTAAAAGGGGGTGCCACAAAAATTCTTTAACCAAAAAAGTCTTAGGAGGCCGGATAGTAACATTGAAAAACTTCAAAAGTTGGAAATCAAGCATAGAGTTGGAACCTGTCTTAAGAGATAAATTACCAAACCGGGCGACAAAAGATCTGACATGATTGAGAGAAATTTTCCAGTGGATTTTCCTATCTTTAAACCCGGAGTCATTTCTTGCCTTCCAAATCCCATGAATAACAAAAGTGATGGCAGCCAATATAACCGTTTTACCTTGATACAAAGAAGGCTTATGGAGAGCCGTCCAAAAATCAGCCACAGAGAGAAAATTAAGCACAAGAAGCGAAGCAAGATCCTTCCACAGGCTGAGAAAAATAGGACAGGAGAATAATAAATGATCCTTGGATTCACAGAACTTGAAACAGAGGCTGCAAACCGAAGGACCCTGAAAACCTCTGACTGCCAGCGCATCATTAGTCGGCAGCTTGTTATGCAATAACCTCTAAAGCAAGAGAGAACGAGATGGAGGGACAAAGGGGCTCCAAATAATCTTACCCCAAACAAAATCAAAAGAGCTGCCAGCCTAAAAATTATACGCCTCTTTCAGCATGAGCGAACCATTCTCCACCGAGAACCAAACGAAACAATCTTCAGAGTCAGACACAGGAAGAGGAATATTGGACATTAAATTCAAAAGATTTGGAAACATATCAAGAACCTCAAGAGGAAAAGACCAGTTGTGATTATGTATGTAACTCGAAGCTTTGTCCTTGATAAAACTGAAACTGCTGTCGGAGATATTCAAAGAAGCAATCACCTCTGAGCCGACCCAATTATTCGTCTAGAAATTGATGTTGTTACCACTGCCAACAATCCAACCAGAGTTTTGTTTGAAAACAGAGTAATAACTTTTGATACTGCTCCACAACAAAGAAAAGATGTGATGAGAAATGTGAGAATTTCCCCGAAAAACTCTAGCACGAAGCAAATAGGCCCAATCATCATGAGAGTGAAAAAGCTCCCAACAAAGTTTAAAATTTGCAGCCTCATTCAAGGTGTACAATGACCTAATACCTAAGCCACCAGCATCAAGAGGAAGATAACACTGCTTCCAAGAAATGGCAACCAATTTCTTTTTATCAATCTCACCACTCCAAATAAATTTTTTGGCCCATCTCTCCAAACACTTGAGAACCGAGGTTGGCCAGGAGTATACCAGCATACAGTGCAAAGTCATGCTATGGACTATGGATTTAACCAATGTCAATCTACTATCCATAAAGATCAGGCTGGCTTTCCAGGACGACAACTTATTCCACACCTTGTCTGCAATGTACTGAAAGTGAAGAGTCTTGGGCCTGCCACGAAAAATGGGAGCACCCAGATAGATGAAAGAAAGTTACCCCACGCGAAAACCCAAATTGTTGGCAACGGAGGCGTGTTTTTGAGGATGCAAAGATCCAGCATACACAATCGATTTGGCCTGATTCACAACTTGACCTGAGAGATTTGCATAACGTTGGAAAAGGTTGGTGAGGGCAGCAATGGAGGGACCATCTCCTTTGTAGAAAATCATAATATCGTCGGCATACAAAAAATGAGAAGGAACCTTGTAACATCTAGAGGCAGAGATCAAATTCACAAGCTTCTTGTTTACAAGATCAGAGCTACCGTGGCTTAAAACGTCCTCGACTAAGCAAAAAATTAGGGGAGAAAGAGGATCCCTTTGTCTGACGCCGCTGGAACAGGAAAAATAACCTTTAAGTACCCCATTAAAGGATACCAAAATGAAGGCAGAATGCAGGATGAAACTGATCCACAAGCAGAATTTGTCGTTGAAGCCGTAGGCTTTGAGGACTCTGATAAAGAACAGCCAGCTAAGAGTATCAAATGCTTTCGCAATATCTACTTTAATAGCCAAATTTCCAACCTTGCACTTGTTCTGTAAGAGATTTATTGCCTCTGATGTCACAGAAATACAATATTTAATACTCATTCCTTTTATGAAAGCACACTGCTCGGAGGAAACGATCACGGGGAGAATTTTTGATAACCTGTCATCAAGAATTTTAGTCACAATATTGTGCTTGAAATTTTCTAAGGCAATCAAACGGAATTGATCAATGGTGACGGCGTCGGGCCCCTTAGGAATCAGAACCAGAACCAGAATATTGGAGTTGTAACTAGGCATGATCCATCCATCACGAAAGAACTGCAAAACCGCATTAATAACATCATCCTTGATGATGTCCCAATACGTTTGAAAGAATAAGCCTCCAAAACCATCCGGACCCGACGCACTATTCTTGTCGAGGCTCATAACCGTGAAGTAAATTTCCTCCTGAGAAGGTAACATGGTGAGAAGCATGTTAGTCTCAGCAGAAATCAAGGAAGGAATCACATCCTCAACAAGGCATCCTACGAAATAGAGGCGTTGTTGAAGAGATTTGTGTAGTAGGAAACAACATGATCAACCATAGCATCTTGCTCTGTGATCATACTGCCATTCACATGCAAACAAGAGATTCTCTTGGTGCGCTGCTTGATTTAGCAATTCTATGGAAGAATTTAATATTGGGATCGCCATCCATGTACTCGAGCCTTTTCTTTCCAATAATCCTCCTTCGGTTGTAAGACATTGTCAAGATTCAATTGAGCGATTATTTCTAGGTCAAGGAGCGATTATGACGGGCCATCATTCACAATCTGATTTTGAATATGACAAAGATTTTCTTCAGCCAGTTTCATGTTATCATGAATATTGCTGAAAACATTTCTATTCCAATCCTTGAGCTTTGATTTGAGGATCTGAGCTTCCTATTCAATATAAACATAGGGCAGCCCACCACTCACTCCACCACTCTAACCTTCCAAGTGTCAATAATAGCCTCTTTACAACTGGGGTTGGAGTCCCAAATTTGAAGAAACTTGAACGAAGAGGCAACTTTTCCTCATCCTTAGAGAACTCAAATAAAATAGGGAAGTGATCGGATCTATTTCTAGATAGCGTTCTGCGGGAAAATTTTGACCAAAAATCCACCCAACTTTGATTGCAGATGGTTTTATCCAGTCTCCTCTCAATATAAAGAGCGCCTTTTCTACCATTCTTCCAAGTGAACAAAGCACCAGCAGTGTCGAGATGCAAAAGAGAATTATCTGCCGTCCAATTTATAAAGTCTTCAATGGGAGTCTTGGCCGGAATTCTGAAGCCTCTATGCTCATGAGACCCCTAATTTATTGATCCAACGAGCAGGGAAGTCCTTCACCTCCATCCACGGTTTAGAAATGAAAACAAAATCTAGCTTATTTACACGGATGAGCCTCTTTAAAGCTAATTTTGTAGGAGAGTTGGAAATACCTCTCACATTCCAATATAGGCACTTCATAAGGAGAGTTTAGTAGATCTTGCTTTAGATCTAGTACCACTCTTAGAGATTGTTTTCCTAGTCTTTGATTTGTGCTTGCCTTTGACCAGTTGAAATTCATCCGGAGGTTCCATAGACTTCAGGGAAAGGGAGGAGTCTTCAATGTTGTTCCACGACTTGTGCAGGAAAGCCATATCCCGCTGGGCCTCCTGGTAAAAACCTTCACTTCTAACCAACTCAAGAATAGGTCCCAGCATAGCCTCCTGAGTTGCTTGCACAAACTCAGTGTCGATCGAATCCGAGTCACTCGTAACAGGGTTTGGAACTGTGGGAATCCCTGCAACAGAGGCATTATTGAAAGGGACAATCGTCTCCATGGACCTGTCATCAAGGTTGGTGTTCTTAGGGCCAAGATTATCTACATCCAAGCATTCCAACGCTTTAGAGGACTCTGGTTTCTTCGTGGTGGCATCCTGCTCCATGGCAGCTTCCTTTTCTATGTCTGGTTCCTAACATAAGTGTTCATTATCAATGAGCTCATTACAATCCTCAACCCACGAAGGTTTTGGCTTGGAGCCATCATTGGCCTTGCCTTTATGAGATTTTTTAATGTTTCCTTAATTCTTTCTTTTGCATCTGTCAATATGATGTCCAACACATTTGCAAAAATCACAAAAATCAGGGAGGTGTTCATACTCAATATCAACGAAAAAGGAAAATCCTTTCCGTTCTACCAATACATTGTTACGAAGCTCCTTATCCATGTCCAGATCCACAAGGACCCTCACAAAATGGCCAAAAGGTCTTTCGAAGTTTGGCTTTTTGGTGGCTGAATCTATACACAACGAAGTACCAATGCTACTAGCGATGGCAAAAAGGATTTTGGGTATTCAATACTCCTGCGAGAGCCCATGTATTCTTATCTAGACTTGTGTGGAGACTGCTTTAGCGAGGCTGGATTGAAGTCTCTTGTCCAAGGGAAAAGCTTTAGGAAACCCGACGACAGGTTCCATAAGCTCACCATTCTAACCCTTCTTACATATTTAATGGGGGGAAAAGCTGAGTTCATAATACCCTTTCCCTAGAGAAGTGATACCCCATTTTCCTATGGATTTCCAGAAAGTTGCAAGCTTTGCCTTCAAAGTAACCACAGTTAGCGGAGAGGACCCTTTTGGCCATATAACACGCCCATGAAGATTATGTTTGCAGGCTTCCAACCCTAGTTGGTATTCATCTTCATGAATAGAAATGGCTATTCTATCCCCCTTTACGCATGGTATGGGAAGTTGGCTTAGAGGAATGTCACAAATGTTATTCACAACATCAACAAAGGACTTCTGATTCTTAGGTTGAAGGTGGGAGACCGGTGGAGCAGAGATCTGAGGCGCAGCTTCCAACTCAATGAGACACGACCAAGGAATGACAGTATAAGCCATGATGCTCAAAGAAGTTAATACTCAGAGAAGAGAAGGGAGGAGGAGAGCATCGAAAATCTCAGGTTAAGCTAGACTCAGAAGCGGTTGTTGACATTAATATTGCCCATGACTATGAATATAATATTTTGATCACAATTTACTGCTATTTTACATTTTATTAGTTACATATCCTTATCATTACAATTATAAATTTTACTTAAAATTACAAATGATACGACCCGTACGTTCGACTAGTACTTTATTAATAAAAATGATAAATGGAATATGCATCTTGTTATAAGGGTACACGTAATGTGTTGACAAGTGGCAACAAAATGCATAAACGAGAAGAATAAAAAATTCGTTGTGATTGCTTAAAAAAATAATGTGCCATATGTGGAATATATAGCCCTAAGTTACAACAGAATTAAGAGGTTTTAACTTGCGTACTCCACATATATAGTTGGCACCCTTTATTTATATGTTTTTGTCATTATATTTTTGTCTAAAATTATGAATATTTAAAAAATATCCAATACAAATAGTTGATATTTCAGAATTTTTCATTTTTCTCTCATTTAGATTTTAGAATTCTTCGAATACACAAAAAGATATCGTATATATCGATACACTTTCAACCACTCTTTCAATTTACAAATAACACGCCGGAAGAGATTGAATCTTCCAATTTATAGTTTTTAATATTGAATACCGTAAATCTTTAATAATGACTCATTAATTTCAGCTTTAAAAAAAATAATTTTTTTTTTGTATTTTTAAAAATAAATTTTATTAAATTGTTTTTCAAAATATTATAAATTTTTTTATATTTATTTTTTCTAAATTATGAAACTAATTTTAACATCCTATAACACAAATATTTATTGAAGATTATAACATAGTCAAAATCATAATTTTTACAAAAAATTATATTTTAAAAATAATTTTTATGAAAAACTATTTGAAATAACTTCAAACTTAAGTGATTTTTTTGAAATTTTGATGTCAAAATGTTTTTCCGTTAAAATGATGAATCATCTTAGATAACATTTTAACAATAACTATTAAAATAAAATTTTCATTTGGAACTTTTGTGAAAAATTTCTTTATAATTTTTTTACACAAAATAATACTACCTCCGTTCATAAATATAAGGTCCCATTAAAAAAATTGCGAGAATTAAGAAAGTTGATTAAAGTATTAAATTTATTGACTATTTTGTATACGTTTACAAATTTTTCTTTAAGAAACATAAATAGTTAATGTGTATGTAATTATTTATTATAGATCGTAGAAAAATATGTAACATAATTAAGGGTAAATTTTAAAAAAAAAATCATTAATACATTTTAAAAATTGAAGAGGATTTTATAAAAAAAAAATAAGAAAAAAATTCAAAAGGTCTTATAGTTAAAGACGGTGGTAAAATTACATTATAAAAATTATTTTTAAAAGAATCCAAAACAACCGATCCAATGTGTTCCCGTTTTATGTTTTGCATCTAACATTTCCAATTTGTTGAATTCTTTTCCAGAACTCCTCAATAAATGTGTTGTTTTTTCAAATTTTTTTACACTCCAGGCTCTTTTAAAGTATGTTCTGGTTTGTTTTTTTATTTTTATTTTTTGAGACACCTTAATGTGATATTATAGATTTATTTGATTGATTAATTATGTGATATTGAGACAAAATCAAAAAGCAAACCGAAAGTATCCAATAAAGTGTTCTGGCTAAAAAACAAACAAATTGGATTTCTTCTATAAAAGAGTTCCAAAACAGACTAATTTATTTTCATGCAAACTGGAATTCTTTATTGTGTTCTGGAAATTTAAAAAACATAATCCGGAAGTCTTGTTTAAAATGATCTGAAACTCTTAAAAAATATATCGGAACTTATTTTCATAGTCTTCCCGATCCACACCTGATGTAACTGGGTCAACAAATTAGGAAAAGACACCCAACATGCAAGCTGCCAAAAAAGAAACCTCCACTAACAACGCATGAACTACATAAACTGACAAAATCCACAAGAAAAATGCAAGATACTCAAACTTGCTTTGACATCAGAACATTGAAATTGATAATCAGATTACTAAAAAACTTACAGGTGTCTTCAGCTAGTATAAATTGAAAAATATTAACTTTGATCCTTCAGTAGTGGATATTTTAACTACTAGCCACCAATTCATAGACTTTCAAAAAAAATCCAAGCCTCAAAACCAAACCTAGAAAGACATTACGGGCTCACCAAGAAATCACCCATTAGAAATCTTCAGTTATACTTCCGAAATACAAGAGCAACCAACTATAATCTCACATTGAAATTTCTACATTGAACTACCAAAAACTTTAAAGAATCTATCTTCATCCACGACAAATCTTTCCACAAACGGTCTCGTTAATAGATCACTAAACAAACCATGATTCAATTTTAAACCCCTATACCTTTAGGAGGATTGTGAAAATCGTGATGACGTTTTTGGAGAGGATGACAGAGGTGTCGTGGCCGTTTGTATTGGAAGTCCATAGTAATTCAAATGCATTGTGGAAATTTCTGGGATAATTTCGTTGAAAAACAACTTACTGAAAAAGCACATCTAGAAATCTGGAAAAACAAAGTTTCAAAGAGGAAATCGATTTCCATACGTTGTTTTAGTTTTCTAGTTTCAGTTTTAGTTGGGGAAATCGATTACAACCTTTTGGGAAATCGATTTCCTCCATGTGTTGTGTTTTTCAACATTTTTTTGGGCCTATTTTGGTTCCAAAGTGTATTGTTGTATCCTATAAATACTCCCTCATGTAATGTTTGTTTGTTAATGCCAAAATATACTATTCTCCTCAATTACTCCCTCTCACTCAAAATCTTAAAATGCACTCCATCTTCTCCAATTAACTACATTTCACCATTCATTCGCCACTAAACCTTAGTGCTTGTTCCAACATTTGGCATAAAGAGCCTTGGTTCTGATCCATTAATCTGCTACAAAGATGACTACCATTTCCAATGATTGAATCCATACCAATCTTCCAACCCTTGATTCAAAGAACTATGATAAGTGGTGCAAACAAATTAAAGTTTTGTTTGGGTATTAAATCATTCTTGAAGTGGTTAGAAATGTTATTACACCACTTAGCGGAGAAGCTACAGATGCTCAGAAGGATGAATTCAAGGAAGAGAAGAAGAAATACTACAAGGAACTCTTCTTGACACATTCTTGTGTCAATAATGACAACTTTGAAAAAGTTAACGATTGTGACTCGGCGAAGCAAGCATGTGAGATCTTCAAGAAAGCTTATAAAAAGTTTGATAAAGAAAAGGTGGTGAGGTTACAAACTCACAAGCGATATTTTGAACTAGTCTTAATGGAAGAGAAGAAGTCAATCAACGATTACGTAACGAGTATTACGCGTTTGGTGAATCAAATGAAATATTACGGAGAAACTATTTCGGAGCAGAATATTATAGCAAAGATCTTATGTTCATTAATATCAAGATTCGACAATATTTTGATTGCAATAGAAGAATCAAAAGACCTTATAATGAGGAGCTTCAAAGCTCGCTTAAGGCTCATAAACAAAGAATGGATGAAATGGAAAATGGCAGAACTAAAGTGGAGATTGCGTTGCAAGCATGATTCAACGAGAAGAGTAAAAGATCGAAAGAAAA
The DNA here is from genome assembly GCA_021764765.1 of Vicia sativa. Lineage (NCBI taxonomy): Eukaryota > Viridiplantae > Streptophyta > Magnoliopsida > Fabales > Fabaceae > Vicia > Vicia sativa. The sequence continues at coordinate 100,270,682 of CM038796.1, read as the reverse complement.
TGGTCTTCGAATGGGAAGACAATTTTTCATAATTTTGGTGGAAAAGATCCATAAAATTATAATGCTTCAATGGAGAAAAGAGGTGAGAGCAGCTCCAAAGGTAGTGGTCAAGGCAACTACACCAAGAAATTTGACAAGAGTAATGTGAAGTGTTACAATTGCCATAGACTTGTTTATTTCGCAAAGAAATGTAATTCAAAATCAAAGGAAAACCAAAGCGATGAAGATAAGGTTGCTAGATAAAAGGTGGATGATGATAACACACCTCTAATCATGATCACATAGTAGAATTATGATAGTAAAATTTTGTTGTAAGTTGCTGGACAACCGTGGCAACAACTCGAAAAATGTTGTAGAAACGCGTTTAGAGAAAAACGTAATGGTAACAGTTCGAGATGGAGTCCAAGACAGTGATGAGTGGTACTTGGATTCTAGGTGTTCAACACATATGATAGTAGAAAGGATTATTTTATCAAAATCAAGCAAGCCACAAAGAATAAGGTGAAATTCGCAGATGACACCACTTTAGCGGCAGACATAGTCAGTGACGTTTTGATCATGAGAAAGGATAGAGGTCATTCCTTGATCAAATATGTTCTTTACATTCCTAGAAATAAATGTAATCTCTTGAGTATTGGCCAATTACTTTAGAATTACATGATTCACATGGAAAACAAGATTTTGCGCATTTTGGACCGAAACAGGGATTTAATCTCTAAAGCACCCATGGCTGTCAATCAAACTTTCAAGATATAGCTGAAAGTGATGGAGCACATATGTCTTGCTACAGCGAAAAGTTGTCATGAGTGGTTGTGGAACTACCATCTTGTACATCTAAATGTTGGAGATCTTAACGCATTACAAAGGAATGGTATGGTAACTGGGTTGCCGAGAATCAATGTTCCAGCTGAGATATTGAAGAGGGTGTTCAAGAGAAGCAACACAAGAGTGGCTTCAATAATGATGTAGGTCATAGGACCAAACATCACCTTTAGGTGGTGTACTCCGACACGTGTGGTCCAATGCAAGTCGACTCGTATGGTGGTAATAGGTATTTTGCCACATTTATCGATGATTCTAGTAGGAAACTATGGACATACCGAATCAAGAGGAAGGATGAGGTATTTAATGTGTCTAAGAAGTTCAAGTCCATGGTTGAGCGACAAAGTTGTCACAAAATAAAAATTCTCAAAAAGGATGGTGGAGTTGAGTATACCTCGAATAAGTTTAGGAATTATTGTGATGAGGCAAATATAACGCGTGAGGTTGTGCCACCCTATCCGCCTCAGCAAAATGGTGTTGCCAAAAGGAAAAATATTTTGATAATGAATATGGTTTGTATAATGTTGAGGGAAAAGGATTGTCGAAGAAACTATGGGGAGAAGTCGTTTCTACAGCCGCCTATTTGTTGAATAAGTGCCCTACAAATAAGCTAGACAATGTAACTCCAAAAGAAGTGTGGTATGGATTTAAACCAAGTTTAATTCATTTGAGATTTTTCAGTTTGGTAGCATTTTGAAATATTTCGGGTTAACTTTGAAAGAAGTTGGATGACAAAGGAGAGATGATGTTGCTTGTTGGTTATTATCCTACCGGAGGTTAAAAATTGTTTGATGTGAAAAGCAAGAAGATTATAATAAGTCGAGATGTGGTACTGGATAAGGTAACGTTGTTTGGCAACAGAAAAATGACCGTGATAAGTGTAGAAATTGATTTCCTAGATGAGGGAAATCGATTTCCATCACGATTTTTGCATCCATAGGCTCATGGGACTGTTTCTGCAGAAGAGGAAATCGATTACCCACTTTCTGGAAATCGGTTTCCACAGGAAAATGCAGAAAACCAAATTTCTTCAGGTTGTGGACAAAACCGAATTTAGCCGAAAATGGAGAAAATAGTAGGCGACCAACTAGGCAGATGGGACTACCTCATATGCACCAAGATTGTGAGGTATTCCATGATAATAAGATCAATGATGATGGTGATCTCGTTCACTTTGTGCTTATGGCCGAATCCAAGCATATTATAATAGATGCATCATTAAGTGATCCAAAGTAGGCATGTGCGATGAAAGAGGTGCTGGAATAAATTGAGAAAAAAGTACTTGGGAGTTGTTTGATCTAACAAAACGAAAGAAGCCAATGAGAGTGAGATGAGTCTATAAAGTGAAGGAAAATCCAAAAGGAAAAATTGTCAAGCATAAGACTCGACTAGTTGCGAAGGGATTATTTCAAAGAGAAGGTATATACTTTGATGAGGTGTTTGCACCCGTAGCTAGGATAGAAATCATATAGTTGATTGTTGGTATTGCAAATAACAACAATTTTTTGATTTATCAAATGGATGTGAAATTCGCGTTTTTGAATGGTCCACTTGAGGATGAAGTTTATGTAGAATAGTTCTATGGTTTTGTTGTGATAAATCAAGAGGGAAGGGTCTACAAATTAAAGAAAGCGCTTTATGGTTTGAATCAAGCTCCTAGATCTTGAAACAAACGCATTGATGGTTACCTAGTTAATGTTGGCTTCAAGAAATGTGTTTTCGAACATGTTGTTTATGTGAAGATGGATGCAAGCAAAGATGTGGTCATATTTTTCTTATATGTGGATGACTTATTGACCACAGGAAATAATTAAGTGGGTATTTCTAAGTTCAAGAGTGAACTTATAGAGGAGTTTGAAATTAGTGACCTTGGAATCATGACTTACTTTCTTGGCATAGAGTTCCACAAGTCAAAATTGGGACTGATCATACACCAAAAAAGTATGCTCTTGAGAGTTTGAAAATGTGTGATATGGAGCATTGTAATTATATACACCTCTTTAAGTGAGGTTGCCACTATCCAAAAGTGATGATGATCAGAATATAGATCCAACACAATATAGGAGATTGATTTGATCGTTACGTTACTTGTGCAATACGCGGCCATATTTGGCATTTAGTGTCAGTATTTCAAGTAGATTCATGGAGAGGTCAAAAATGTATCACTTGGAAGTAGTTAAGAGGATACTAAGATACATCAAAGGAACTATTGGTTATGGAATTCTCTTTCCCGCGACTGATACGACATAAAATGATAGTTGCTCGGTTACACAGATTCCAATTGGTACATAGATAAGGACGATCGAAAGTGTACGACTGATTATATCTTTATGTTCGGAGGAGATCCAATCTCCTGGTGTTCTAAAAAGGAACTTGTGTTGGCACTCTATTCTTGTGAGGTCTTGTATGTCTTTGTGTGTGTGTCAGGTTGTGTGGCTTATGAATCTATTGGAAGAGTTTGGCAGCAAGGTGGAAGAAGCAGTTACACTCTTGGTTGATAATGTTTCAACCATTAATCTTGCTATGAATCTCATTGCACTTGGGAGGATAAATCATATCATGATTAGGTTTCATTACTTGAGGGATCAGGTGTGTGCGGGCCAATTGACATTAGGATATTGTCAAACTGAAGAACAAGTTGCATTTTTGTTAGCAAAAGATGTTAAAAAATGTGTTGTTCAAGAAGCATATGACGAGTTTAGGAATGAAGCACTGGTATAGTTGGTATTAAGGTGGTGTATTAGAAGTCTTTAATAATTAAAATGCATTGTGGAAGCTTCTGGGATCATTTAGTTGAAAATAACTTATTGAAAAAGCACTTTTGAAAATCTGGAAAAATAAAGTTTCGAAGAGAATATTGATTTCCACATGTTTTAGTTTTCCAGTTTTAGTTGGGGAAACCGATTACCCCCTTTGGGGAAATCGATTTCCTCCCCATTTTTTATGTTTTTCAGTTGTTTTTTGGGCATGTTTTGGTTCCAAAGTGTATTGTTGTATCCTATAAATTCTCCCTCATGTAATATTTGTTTGTTAATGCCCAAATATACTATTCTCCTCAATTAATCTTTCTCTCTCTCTCTCTCTCTCTCTCTCTCTCTCTCTCTCTCTCTCTCTCTATTTATCTATCTATCTATCTCTCATTCAAAATGTCCACCATTGATTCATCATTCAAGCTTTGTGCTTGTTCCAACGGTTGAGAATGAGACACTTGTACAAATTACAATTTTTCTAAACATGTTATGCTATATAAATTGATAAAAGAATACCTTGATTGATATCAACTTAAAAAATTATCATTACCATACATCCACAAGTTGAAACGATCAAACTTGGAAAATCACCTCAAACTTCCTCAAGCTTTTAGCACAATGTTTGATGACAAACAACCAACAAAAATTGTTAAAAATAATTACTATGTACACTCTATATAGCCTTGGTTGAAGTGGGAAAAATGAAGGCGATTGAAACAAAAATAATTCACTGATGCAACACAGCTAAGCGGGCTAGAGCGCGCTAAGCGATAGTAGAAAAATAGGTCGCGCTAAGTGAGCTAAAAAGCATTTAGCGGTAGCAGAAAAACAGAACAACATATGTATTTTTATGCTAAACTCCACTACCGCCTACACAACCTAAAAAACGCTACATATACAAAATTTAGAAGCATACAAATTTCCTCAAGTTAATAAACACAAGCTTATGGAAAAACACAAAAATAACATACTAAAACAACTACTATAAACATACTAAAAGACCGGGTGAAAGTGGATAAACAAGACGAAAAGTGAAGAATGGAGCAGCAGAGCGTTCTAAGAGCCCTCCGCTCTGCTTAGAATTTTAAAACTTGTCCAATTTCAACTTGTTTAGGCAACATACACCCCACTACCTATACTACTACAATGAAAAATAATAAATTATCTAAAAACAATAAAACATGTATGTATTACGTCGTTAGCTTGAGGTCTTTATTGTGCTAGCTAGTAACTTCCTCAAATCATATGCCATAGTGTTGCTTCACCGCGCAAACCTAAAGAAAGGGTCCTAAGAAGCACTTGAACAAACATTACTGAAATAAATAAAAAATCAACAACGCTTGAACAATATTCACACACACACACACACACACACACACACACACATATATATATAACATTTGAACAATAAGAAAACACAAATGCAAAAATATGGAAAATAACACAAAACAAGTATGGGAAAAATATACAATTATACAAGTATAGTAAACATAAACAAGTAAAACCATACAATATATACTATATTTACAAAGCTAAAAACCAAAGAAACTATTGTGATGCAATTCAACATAAAAAAAAAATCCCCAGCAACGATGCTATTTGGTAAAGCGACAAGCAAAAGATTTGGAAGTATTTCAGGTTTTATCGTATCCATAGAGATCAGTGTGAGGGAAAGAATGCCATTCAACAGATTCCGCGTTTCTGAGATTGATTTTGAATTGGTTTAAAGTGTGAGGTATGGAAAATTAAATAATGAAAAGAAAATAAATACATTCTTTGGAGAGGAGAAAACTCTTCGGGGTTTTAATTTCATCTACCCTATCAAATAATTAAACATATTACTCATTTGTACGCAACCAAAATCACTCTTCAATATCATCATGTATCTCTCACACATAGGTTATCTCTAACGTAGAGTGGGATAACAACTGTGTTGCTCTCAAAGGCTATTTCGCGCACAACTCAAACAACTCCGGGGCATTAAGAACCTATACCCAAGTGAATATTAAGCCTAAATCTATTTCTAGAATCTATAACCTAATAGATATTCATTCTAAGTCCATATTCGAATCGTACATATCTGCAGCAACTTAAACTCAACCAAAAACAACAATCATCAATATTGATTTGTAAAAGAAGTTTTATACAACACCATGAGCAATAAATATACATATAATTAAGGTAAATTTACATACAAACTCCAATAAATATAAAATACAAAGATAAGGGAAGAAGAAGAACCAAACATCTTTCAATTTGTCAGCTCCGATTGATGAGAAATTTGACTCAGGATCATCCAGATGCAAGCTCCATTGTTATTTTATAAGCTCAATAATCAAAGAATGGAAGGTGATGAAGTTGAAACAAAAATACCCAAAACTCTATAATAAAAAAATGAATGAAATATATTTTTATAAAACCAAAATCAGTAGACACTAAACCTCCTAAATCCCGCTAAGGGGGCAAATCGCGCTTAGCGGTCTCAGAAAATCTACTTCTGCCAAACTGCTTAAAAGTCTCGTAGCACGCTACAATTTGCGCTGAGAGGGCTTCACATGACTTTTTTCCAAAACTGCGCATCTGGAGTCGTGCCTTCGACACCTTATTCCTCAATGCTACAAACATGCAATAATACCTACAAAAAATAATGAAAACTATCAAATAGTACACAAATGACTCGAAAACGCAATAATGCGTAAAGTATACATATTTGTACATAAGTTGAGATTTATTCAAAGGATATTAACAAAAAGGATTGATATGTGCCACTAATTATATATACAAAATAACAACATTTTGACACTTATCACATATCACAACAGTTGAAATCTATAACTGACTCCCATATTTTACTACAATTGATTTCTAGAATCGTAATGATATGTTATGCATCATGTTATGCACTACTGTATTTTTATCATGACTACCTGCCCTTGGTGGTAAAAAGAACATATACTATCACACCCTTTGTTATCATGGATTGCTGTTTGCGGTGGAATTCTTTTTTCAATCGTCATAAAATCTTGTTTTTATAGTAGTGATTTCTTAATTTACAAAATATTTATTCAAATATGTTAAAGAGTCTCATATCAACAATATATGCTCAGAACATATATTTATAAGTAAGGAAAATATTCATCTTTAAAATCAATTTTACAGAATTGTTTGAGGTCTGAAGGAACCGGCCGAAAATTCAAAGAAATATATCAATAAATTCGTCATCGAACGTTTTTTATCCCACTGAAAGAGAAAGGTAAACATCGAGAAAACCTGAAACGGAGAAATCACGGTCTTGCGATTGAGAGATCAGGTAAGGAATTTTGTTACGCGAGGGGAAGGTATTAGCACCCGACACACCTGTAGTACTCTACGGTATCCGCTTTTACTTTCTATCTAATGGATGTAAAAGTCTAACTATATCTGTATATGAGGTATAATGCATGCAAAAAGAAAATAAGAACAAAGAAATAAAGAAAATAATAAAAGAAAGAAAACACGGGGAAAAAGAAGAAAATATTTATAGAGGTTACTCGGTCAAGCCCCGCGATAGGATACCTACGTATTCCCTCGTGCAATGGGAAAGTTAGAGCGCCGTAGTTCGGCTCACTTATTTTGGTTGGTTTTTTTAGATTAGAAGACGAAACAACTAACAATGATGATGAAACACCTCCACGATGACAAGACATCAGCTACAGACGGACAAATGGAACATCAACAGACGAGGACGACGGAACGTCAACGACAGAAGGGGACGAGGAAACGTCATCAATGAAAGGGGATGAAGAAACGTCAGCAACAACAGGAACAAAAAAATGCCCTAAAACTGAGAATATTGGTTTGTATCTTTTACTTTGAAAAAAGTTTCAAAATTATTAGGATGTCTTAATGCACTTGACAAAACAAAGTTTTAATTTTAAGTATGCAAAAGGATAAAGGTAAAATATCTAGGGGAAACTAACTTATTTCTAATCCTAATTATTATCATGCAAAGTTGTTCATAAGTTTATGGGTATGAACAAGGGAAGCTACCTATTATCTACCTAATGTTGGCATGCATGGATACTTAACCTAATGTCTAAAATCGATAACTAACCTAATCGATTGATCCTAAGGGGAGACTATAAACCCAATCATCTTGGTTAGAAAACCAAATGAGAAGAGGGGAAAAAACAAACAAAATACTTTGGCAAAAGCACACAAACCAACACTCACAAATGCAAAGAAAGAGAAAAAGAAGATGAAGTGGAAACAAGTGAGTGAATAATCATACAAAGTGTCATGTGAAGTGAGGTCAGTAGACACAACATATATATACAAAGCTTATGTAAACCATAATCTAGCATCAAATATCACTATGAAGACAAACATGCAAAGTTAGTACACAAACTAGATCAAAACTTGTCTTAAAAGCATACGGAAAGAAAATTACGTGAGATTTTAAGCACAGATGAGATGAAGGGATGATTTAAAGATAAAATTAAATAAAAGTAAGTAGCTAAGATGTTAATATTTCATTTAAAAGACACAAAAAGTTGTGAACAAACATTCTACAAGAGTGCGTAAACATGCAACAATCGTGTGTGATGAAGTGAGTATAGGTGTGTGACATACATAACATGCAAAGAAGGTGTCAAGATGAAGTGATCACAGTAGAAATGTAACATGAAATAATTCACAATCAAATCACAAAGAAAATATCACAAGGGTACCATTACAAAACTAGTACAAAAAACTAGTCAAAATTTTGACCTAGAAAGCGTTTACAAGTCAAAAGAAGCCAAGAAAAGGAAAAGATGAAAAGAAATGAATCATGAAATGTAAAATACATACAATAAAGTAGAAAACATATCAATACATAAATCAAAGAATATAAACATGCATAAGATAGATTCACAAACAAATCACTTAAGAAAAACACATTCACTTCATACAAGTGTGGGCAAAAGTGTGTGCGTGTGTGTGCTTGAGCATACTTGTTTTAAGTGTCACTTAAGAGTGGGATCAGAATCAACAAATGATAGGGAAAGACTCATTTTGGACACAAACAAGTTACAAGAAATTCAAAATAGCACCTTCATAATTCTAGTACAAAAACTAGTCAAGAACTTGACCTAAAATGCAATTAAAAGTCAAATGAGGCATGGTAATGTATAGATGAAAAGGAGTAAGCTTTAGAAGATGACAATACATGGAAGTAATTAGCTATCGTGGTAATAATACATTCTAATCATATACACAATCATCATGAAGATTCATAAACAAACTAACATAAGAAAGCATAATCATGCATCTAGAAGTGTGTAGTGAATTGTGCATAAATGTGCAATTGTGTGAACATGCTTAGAGGAGTCCATTAGAGTGAGGTCAGAAGTGAATGAATAGAGATAATAATAATATAAGGCATAAAATAAAATATCATGCATCAATAGCACAAATAGCCTGAAGGTTAACAAAGGAAGAAGTCAAAATTCAACCCTAAAAGTCAATTTTAACTAGTCTACAAACTATTAATCCAAACATGGTCAAGGGACAAGATGAAAAGGTGATGAAACACACAATGTAAGTAGCCTAAACAAAATAAGCAAGACACATTAATAAACCATATTCAAAGTTCATATACAAAACATTCAACAAGCTAGAGCAAAACTATCACAAGCACACACACACAAGCCTTTTAAAGGCAAAACAAAAACAAACCAAGCACCCATAAATAGAGTTAAAGCTAAATGGTATTAGCACATACAAGGTCAATAGCTTAAGAGATAAACAAATGACAAACAAAAGTATCTCAAGCAAAGAAGAAGGCTTGTACTCAAAGGCACACAAAATTAGGGTTTGAAAACACCAAAACTATTCGATTTCAAAGCAATTAGTAAAGGCTAAACAAAATGGTCTTCATTAGATAATTAAAAAATATGTGAATTATGTAAAAAGATAACTCAAGATGAGATTCATGAGTAACAAATTTAGAATACAAAGCTTCAATACACAAAACAAATCACCTAATTGATTATCAACATCACGAGAGATGAGAAACACTTGTCTAAATCAATTATGGATGGTATAAATCAAATGTGAAAAGAAAAATTGATACTTATAAGTCCTAGGGCAGTGGAATATCCCTATTATAAGAATATATCATGATCTTACAAAGAACTTCAAGCAATGTTATCAAATTAACAAGTTAAAGTGTCATGGCAACATATAAAGATGTAGTCTCTAATGCATAAGGGCAAAGGTGTTCGTGAAAGATTAAAATTAGTGTTCACAAATATCATGTACTATAGACAACACTAAGTAAACATTGAGTAACCATGAAGAGACATAGTACAAGAGCTTATGAGAAAATATTAAAGAACTAAACTCAAAAAGACAACAACATAGAGATCAATTTAGCTTCACATGATGCCAAAAATAGATGACAATGAAATGTTTCTCTATGGTTCATAGAAGAATAAGAAATAAAATGAAGATTAGGTTTGAAATCAATATTCAAACATCAAAGAAATGGACATGAATGTCCTCAAAGAATCCCACAAATACAATTAGGTCAAAACTAAAAGATATGACTCCTAACTTGTCACCATAATGGGTGGACCATGAAATGTCAAACAAGTATCACTGGAACATTGTAAGTTATCAAGCTAATCACAAGAAATCAGAACCAAAATAAGTCATATTTGAAAGAGCTTCACATGAGATTTTCAAGGTGGTGCACAAGAGCTACCTCCTAAATCTTGATCATGAGCAATCATCATATAAATGGGACAATAGATGAGCAAATTGTAAGAACTTGAATGGCTTAATGATGAAATCAAGTCTACAAAATCAAATGAGAGTGAAGTAAAGAAGAACATATCCCTCATGGATTGCACAAGTGCATTCCTTATATTTAAAATCTAAACAAAACATTGATGCATGCACAAAAAGTAATTGGACAAAGGAATTGAAGCATGGATTATAAAATTGGAACAAAAATGTTACAAGTCCTACAAGATGTCAGCAAGTCAGCAACAAAATCTTGGAACAAAGATTAACACAACTCATGTTGAAAACAAAATCAAACAAGTTAGTATAACCTAGAAGGATCACTATTTTGAAACCGTAATTTGACTTAATGGAGAAAATAGTAAACTTAATCCTAAAAATTTAATAAAATCAGTTCTAAGACCCTAGGGTACTAAATTATCATAGTCTAAACAAAAATGGTCTCAAAAGCTAAGGGGGGATAGTCAAACAATTGTAACTTCTACCCTAGGTTACCAAAGTTGACTAGATTTAGATAAATCAATCAAAAATAGGAAAATGACCTATAAATACTAAAAAAACTTGTTTTGGAATACTTGAGACTTATAAAAGTCAGAATCAAACAACTTGAATCCTTGAATGTTTGAAGAAGACTGAAAATAAAATTCATCTTTCAAAACTAGTTGAGATAAAGCTCAAACTAGACAATTTTTGCAAAGTATTTGACAAACAAATAGAAATTTAATTGATAAATCAAACAAAATTGATTTTAACGAGCTCGGGATATTCAAGGGTTCAAATCAAAATTTAAATGATATTTACAAGTTTCAAATGATCAACAATTAAATCAAAACTTGTGATCCAAGCAACAAGAACCCTAAAAAAGCATTTACAAACCCAATATTCAAAACTAAATGAAATCAGTGATATAAATCACAAACAAAAATTTTAAAATCAGTATAAGACTATGAGGACCCTAAAAAGTATGTTTGGGATTTTTTATATTCAAGGAAAATGGTGAGAATAATAAAAATGCAAGATATGAGATGCAAATTAAATATTTAATGCAAAAAATTATTTAATGATGCAAAAATGCAAAAATTATGAAATAAAAATCAGAAATGCAATGTACATAGATAGAATGATGCAAAATATTTTTTATGCAATTTATGCATGAAGGAAAATATTTTAATAATAATTAAAATCCATAAAATGGAAGAAAATTATTTAATTATACAAAAATTAGAAAATAATTAAATAAAAATTAGGGATCAATTATAAACCAATCAAATGGGCTGAAATAATTTTTGTGTAATTTTTGTAGTTTGAAAATGGTTTTAATAAAAATATTACACAAAAAAAATCAATTAATTAAACTCTGATTTTTTTTAACAATCAAATGATTTTTAAAAATTATTCAAAAAATACACAAAGTCAGAATAAAGACTTAAAACGTGTTTCTGTTCAGACCAGCAACCCAACTTCTGATCATCATATCTAACTGATTTCCTAACCATTTTTCATGATTCAAAGCGCAAAATAAAGATCACACAAGGAACAACAAGCAACTCGTGGATTTCAAAATAATCAAACATACATCAAGATATCAGAGCACGAAAATCACAAAAATCATCTCAAACCAAAGTTTCAGAACTTCATATCATACAATGTGCTTCACAAACGAGCAAAGATATACATCAAACCTAACGTTTGGCCAGCTATACACATGCATACATGATTTATTTCAACAAAAACCACATGAAAATGGAGATTCAAGTTTGAAAACTTACCTCTTGAGTTGAGAAATAAACTCAACTGGTGCCTCTGAACAATAAGAAAACTAGCTTCTCTTGATCCTTGAACTTCAATGAAGATGAATTGATGAAGAAATAAGCTCTAGAATCAAAGAAAATGAAGCTTCGGAGAAGAATAATGAAAATTTTAGATCTGGTTTTTAGAGGAAGGAGGCAGCTAGGGCAAATGAGAGTGAGCTTGTGGCTTTATATAGAGCTCAGATAGTGAGGGTCTGATGGTCTTTGGACTCAGAAGTTCGTTAGAATAATAATTTGCAAAAAACAGAAAAATGAGGTGTTTCTTGTGTTGTGCGTTTTGCTTCTATTTCCTCTGAGTTTTTGCGCGTTTTGTGGAGCAAATTATGGGTGGAATTGAGTGAGGGAAGTGTGAGATCATGAGATAGAAAGCTGAGAACATGGTAGGCAATTTTGAAAGAATGAAATAATTTCTATTTTTGGCAGAAAACGAATTCCATGGTACAAGCACCTATTGTCATTTGTTTGGCTTCTTCTGGTAATGCAAATGAAGAGCAAATTGTGCATTGCAAGTGTTTAGAGGATATGAAACCAAACAAATGCACAAATGTAACGCCCCGTTTTATTTAATATTATATTATATTAATATTTTGAGTTACCGTTTGACAATTGTTTTGGCGACGAGAATATTTATATTAATCGATATATCTATTAATATATTTGGTGACGTTTCGTTCGGTCCGGTTTTATTTCGTTCGGTTCGGTAAAATATTATTCGGACCGATATTTAATTCTCCGGAATTATTTTAATTAATTGAGTTAATAATATTATTAGATATTATTAAGGTGTTAATTACTAAAATAAATTAGGGGTGTGAGGACTAATTGCTTAGGATTGGGTGTACACCCTTGGCTAGTAAGAATACTTTATAAAACACTTTTCTCATTTTCTTTCCATTACAACACCAAAAGCCAAACATAGAAGCTTAGAAACATAGAGGGTTTTGGAAGAAGAAGAAGAAGAAGAAGAAGAAGAAGAAGAAGAGCAAGAGCAAGCTTGAGGGTTGGATTTGTTGAATCATCAAGAATCATCCAAGCATTTGAGGTAAGGGGTTTGATCTTCCATTTCATTATAGTTAGGGTTTGGTGATATATTTTGGATTTGGAGAAAAATTGATAGGTTGATTCATGAGTTTTGGTTGAATGATTGATCAAATAACTTAGAAAGGTTGGGTTAGGAGTATGGATTGTTGGTGTTTTATTGCTTGCTTGTAGAAACTAGAAGCATTAAAATGGAAATAAGAAACTGTAATAGAAAACCATGGAAATAGCACTGTCTGTTATAGAAATAGGGAAGAAGAAAGAAAAATGCGTGGAGGATGGAACAAGGGGGAGACGCCCACCTCAGCTTGAGAGGCACCCGTCCCCCGCTACCAGGCGTCCACCTCCATTAGTGTGCAAGGCTGGGACGTGCGTCCCTTTATGCAGGGGAAGGAGAAGGAATTTTGCGTTTTCTGTTTTTCTGTATATTGTGTTTTTATGTTTTCTGCAGAATTTGTTTTCTACATAATTTTCTTGCTAGCTTCTGTTTCTTTTCAATTTCTTAATTCCACATACTACTAGTTAGTATTAATAAAATGTAACTAGGACATAAGTTAGCCGATTAAATTTGGAACCCGATTATGTTCCGATTTTCTGATTTCGGTTTCGGCGAAGGAGCAAGTTGCTCCGAATTCAACGAAAATCGACGTGCTAGCTAAGTTCGACGTGTAGAACGTAGTGGTGAGGTTAGTTTTTCAAAATTACGAGTTTTTACAAAACGACCCGAAATAGGCCAAATTACGGTTAAATTGAATCGAATTTCGTTTTAGTCGATTTAAGACACGTATGGACAATCTGATTGCGAGGTTGACGATTATGATTAATGTCGATTATTAAGAATGGCTTTCGCGATGATTATTGGTGTTTTGACTATTTTTTCCGTATTTGGAATTTGGTGAATTAATTGATAATGATGTGGTGTGATTAAACATGATGTTTGCGACGGTGTATTTATTAATGAATACTTGATGATATGCGATGCGATGATATGTTTATCTTGATGTGGATAAATATGGCGACGTGGACTTTATGTCAATTTTGATGAGCGATGATGATGTTTTTGTTGTGTTCCTTTTATTGTCGAGTCACATACATTGCATTGGCGACGAGGGCTTTTATGCCAAGCGACGATGGGATTTATTCCAAATGTTCCTAACTATGGACAAAGTGACGGGTACCACATGCATAACATAGTCGTGTCTCATGGAGTCGGTTATACTTATGTTTGAGTTGTTTGGCGTTGGGTTTTAATTGATGGATGATGTTGAATTGCGATGATATATGATACTTGTGTTGATACGATTATAATGATTATGTGACGAAGTTAAAGTGTTAGTTTTATACACTAAATGCTAATTTAAAGTATGTGAGGTTTTGATATATGTTGACATACACTTATTAACTTATATCATTTATAATTTCAAAACTATTTATATATTTTATCATGCCTTTAATTATATGTTTTGGAGTATCTCACCCTTTACTTGTTTCGCTGTTGCCTTTATATTGGTAACGTGCAGGTGATCCACGAGGATGATGAGGACTAGCTCGAGTCTCTTTATTTTGAGTCGCTCTACTCTGATCGTAGTAACACTCAGGATTTGGGCGACGTTATTATTTTGATAGGATATTTTATGTATACTATCTTAGGATGTTATAACTTTATGTATTGATGATAACATGATGATATGTATATTTTGTGAACACATCCGCTGTGCTGTGAATAGTCATATGTGTATATGATGAATTATGATATGAATCGGTATATCCGACTTTTGATGTTTGTGATGTGCATTATAGTGCAAAGTGATGAAAACACGAATATGTGATGCCTCAATTTTGTTGGATGAAATTTTGAAACTCTGATTTTATTATTAATTACGAGGGGTAGAATTGGGGTGTTACAACAAACATGTCAAATGTAAAGTTGTTCATGGAAAGGAACACGATTGATCAGGCAACTTGTAACTTGAGCCATCCAAAATTGGCTAGTGCGTTTTCCCTGCAACTTAGGCCATGGATAGATCTCCTTATAGTCTATAATTTGAGCTTTGAATCATTGAAAATGATCAAGTATTGAGTGAGATATGAGGATCAAAAGTTGAAGAAAAATTAGTCATGGCAAGGCAAGGCCTGCGCGCGCATGAGCATACATGAAGATCCGGTTTTGGCTTGAATTCGTAATGACCATAACTTGCTCCACAATTAGCCATCTGGAGTGATTCCAAGCTTGTTAGAAAGCTCTCCATGTCAACTTCAAAATGCACGAAGCACATTTCTGAAATTCCTTTTGAATTTAAAGGAATTAACCTCTATATCTTGCACACCGCGTGTTTGATAAAAAAAACGCGCGCAAGAGGCAAGGAGAAGGCAAGCTTGCTGGGCATTTTACATGTCTTGTGCATGGAACTTCTGACTCAAATATATTTCAAATGGTGCATTTTTGAGAAATTTTACATAATGACAAACTTGTAGAATTTTTCCCAAGCTTTCCAAAAATTTATGGTATGCAAAGATTGGATAAAAATTGAGAAAGTTATGACATGTCAAAGTTCTATATGGTGGACACTTGGAAAATTTTCAAACTTCAAATAACTTCAAGAACAGGTTAACCCTAATTTCTTCAATTCTATTGATTCAATGGTGAATTTGATCATGAAATATGAAAAGAGGATATTTGAATTGATGGTTGACCAAAAGTCCACTTGGTCAACTCCTGACTTTGACTGATTTTGACCAAAATGACCATTTTTCCCCTTGTGATCAATTGATTTGCTTCCAATCAAAATTGGACCTCAATCTTCCAACCATGGATTCCCAACAACATATAGAAACATATGAAATCAAGTTTGAGTGAAAAATTTGAAGAAATCCTGATTATATCCAAAACCCTAATTTTGAACCTTGTGTAAGGAGATAGTCAATCAAGCTTCAAAACTTCAAATCTTCTGAATGTATTGGGTAATTATTTGATCCAGGATAACTCAAATGATAATAGGAAGATGATACTTCAATAAATTGACTTATCCAGACTTCAAACTTCATAATGAGGCAAAACCCTAATTTCATCAGATGAATGTCACAGATGAAATCCTCGTCAATTCTTTGCAAACCTTCAACTCTTGAGGAATCAATGAGACAAATGAGATGTCTTGAACTATAATACATCATTGTGACTTGAAAAATCCAAAGACATGAGAACCTGAAACTCCCTCTGAACAAAGTGTTAACACAATCAACCTCCATAGCTTGTACAGGACTTGGGAACCCAAAATTTTTTGATCCTATCACAATGTATGAATGCAATGAAATATGATGTTTATGATAAAACATAAACCTAAATCAAGAGGATAAATTTTGAGTTGCAACAAGGTCCAACATCAATTCTAAGAGAATAGACTTTGCTATACCATTTTGTTGGAAAACTTACATTTACTTCTTAAAAATTGAGGAAATGATTCAAGAGAGAAAATAGATATTTAGATTGAATGAAAGTTGTTTATTGAACAATTCAGTGAATACAATATGACCAATTATTTATAAAGTAAGTTACTTAACTAACTCCTAACAACAATAGCAAGCTTTAAAAACGATTAAAACTAACAAAACATATTACTTATTCTGCAAGTAACTGACTAATAACTTAAGTTACAACAAAACATTCTCCAATCACTTTGAAGAAGAACATGATGTTCTCATCACTAGACAAAATAAGAATCTCCGTGTTCATTATAAAAACAAAAGTATATTTAAATTTTACAAAATCCTAGTTTCTTGAAAGGTGTTGTCATGTGAAAAGAAGTTTCTTGTAAAAGAGAATTTGAGATTTTTTGGAACCGGTTATACTAAAATTTAGTGATTTGTTCTATTAACAAACTTACAATATTTGTCAATTGTTTGTCCTCTTGCATATTGTCAAAGTAATAATAATAGAATTTCGATGTTTTGAGGACAAGAAAATATGCAGAATCCCTTGAATGCATTATGTTTCAATACTTCGCATATTTTAATCCGAATCAGAGACTTTTGTACTAAAAAAACAAAAGTTAGAGACTTTTTTGTCTTGCTTGCTCTATAATTTAAGTCTATTTTTTTTTTTTTTTTTGACAAATTTTAAGTCTGAATTCTATCGATTCACATGGGTATAGCATGAAATTGCGGGGACAGTGGTTTAAAATTAGGTGCTAAAATAAATTAGAAAAAGAAAAGAAAAGTCAATATAATATTTTTGTGAATATTGAGACATGAGGTCCATAAGCTCTTTTTTGGTTACAAATAAGGAATGTATTGGAATTGCAAAGTGTGACTCCAAGGCGTGTAAAAAGTGACTTTAAAATAATACAATGTATTCCATGTGCATCCATTGTTACACTAGCATGTGCACTATGGGAACAATCTGAAGTATTATTGTAGCAATGCCTCATGCATTTGCTTAGTAGTGCATTAATAATGCATATGAATCTTCCATACGTAGATTGAGCTAGAAAGTAAGAAGCCACTGAGTAATTTGCTCGGCCAACTTAGAAACAACAACGACGGAGTAAAGTGTTGAATATAATTCCTTGTGTTAGAAAATATTTGATTAGATTTGATTTAGGAGTGTGGAAACAGTTTGTTACACACATATTTGATTTTAGATTTAGATAGATTTGATTTAAATCTAAAATAGAATATATTTGATTTGGCTAAGGGAGCAAGTTAACCTAAATATATAAATAGAGGGAGTAACCCCTATTTTTTGTAATCAAATTGTATTCACAGAATTTGCAGTTGCAAAGTGAATAAGAAGTTTTCCACAGTTTGTGGGCAGAGAGTTACTCTACAGAAAATAATTCTTTCTTCTTCTTTTTTTCTTTAATTGTTCATTGTCATTGTGTGGTGATATCAATCTTGTTCGTCAAGATTGGTAGAAATTCATCATAGATATTTGGTGGATTTCCATCATCTGGTATCAAGAGCTCCGGTTAATCTATTCAAGGGAATAAGCGGTCAATAACGATTAAAGAAGAATTCACAATGGCAGTTAGTTATGGGAATGCGAATTATCCAGCAAGTTTATCAATTCTCAAAGTAGATAACTATGAGAATTGGTGCAAACAGATGAAGGTTTTATTCCGTTGTCAAGGTCTTTGGGATCTTGTAAAGGATGGAGTAGAAGAGCTTGAAGAAGACGCTTCAGAAGAAGAAAAGAAAGAACACATAGAATCAAAGAAGAAGAGTTATAAAGCTCTCTTTATAATTCATCAATGTATGAGTCCAGACAACTTCGAAAATGTCAGTGATACAGAATCTGCAAAAGAAGCTTGGGATATTCTTGAGAAATCTTTTGGAGGCGCAAAAAAGGTGAAAGAGGTAAGGTTACAAACTCACAAGAGAACGCGTGAATTGCTTCAGATGGAATCTGATTTCTTCACTAGAGTTACAAAACTAGTGAATCAAATCAAGATATGTGGAGAAGCATTAACAACAAGAGTTGTTTTTTTAAAGATTTTGAGATCTTTGGATCCCAAGTTCGACCACGTGATGGTGGCTATCAAAGAGGGAAAAGATTTGTCGAAATTAACAAAGGAAGAGCTTCAAGGGACGTTTGAATCTCATGAACAAAGAATGAATGAAAGAGCTGCAAGCAAGACAAAGAGTGATGTGGCTCTGTAGGCAAATTCAGCAAAAGAAACCAAAGGCAAAGGAAAGTGGTTTGACAATGGTAAAGGTGGCTACAACAATTTGACGGGCAGAGGAAACCAGAACGAAGGAAACATGTCGAATCAGAGAAGACCATACTGTCATACCCCAATTTTTGATCTAAGATACCATCTCATATCATTCACATATGCATCATTGCATCACTAATAATTTCCGCACAAGATAGATCGTGTGTGTATTCCTTGAGCCAAATTAGGGTTTTGATAAAAAAATATTTCATCTGTTCAAGATATGATCAATTAGGGTTTGAGTCTTCACTCACTTCTAATGATATATCTTCATTAATCATCAACATTTGATCTTTAAATATCCATCATTTCCTCAAGATCTATCTTGAATCGACCAATTAGGGTTTTGATCGAGGATGGTGTATCATTGACTTTCTGATCAATGAATGACCTAATTTCTTGGAGCATGATCTCAAAATAACCAATGCAATATCTTGAACTAATTTATTGGTTCAAAACATTTCAAAAGCCATGATTGATCAGCAAAGAAATTCTGAATCATCTAACAAAAAGTCAACTGTTCAGATCAGTCAAACTTTGACTTTTGATCAACTATTTTGAAATTCAATTTTTTTCAAACATCAAAGTATTTCAAATATTTCATCATGATCATAAAAAATCAAAATGTGTGAAAAAGTTAACAAAAAGTCAAAACATGAAAAATCTCTAACACTTAGAAAAAATTTCAAGTGTTTTTAACACTTTTTTCACCATTTTCATGGTCATTTTTCACCTAGGTCCATTTTGATTCAAGAAAAACTCAAAACATGAAAGTTGTAGATATTGTTCCAAGCTTTCCAAAATGTCCAAGAACTTCCAAAAAACATTTGTGTATCTAGGTTTTGAAATTGAAACTTAGAGGTCCATAACCATAATTTTCAAGCCATTTCTTCAAATATTTCAAGTCTTTTTGCAATTTCTTCCTTCTAGAAGCCTTGTCACCAAAAGAGATAGGACTTAAGAGATAAATATCTGATGAAATTGAATTAGAGGAGGATAAGATCACTTGATATTTTTAACCATGGTTTAGAAATTAACCATGTGCATTTGTGACAAAGATTCCATTCTTACCACTTAAGGCAACTTGTACAAATCTTCCAATCCTACCCTTGCCTTGCTCTTCAAACCTCTTGGCCTATACATAGAAGTTATTTCTCACTTCTAAATCACACCAAAGAAATCCTAAAAAATCTTTCTCACTTCTTTCTTCTTTTCCAAGTTTCAAAGTTCCAAAATGTGAGAATTTTCAAATCTCCAAACCTTGCAATTTCTAAGCAATCTCTGGCTTCAAACACTCTTCAAATACCCTTAGGAAGTTCTTAGAATCATTAAGCCATCACAAAAATAAGCCAAACTCAAAATTGTCTCCAAACTCCATAAACATGCATTTTGAGCCTTAACTTGTCATCTCTTACTCCACTCGTGCATTTTCCATTCTAATCATTCAAACATCATCCATACACCATATAGAAGTAATCCAGACCACCCTCACACTTTTGTAACTCCATAATCATCATCATCATCATTATCCACTTTCTCGAGCTGCAGTTGGACTTGGGCAGACTGATCCAGACCATCTCAAAGCAAGTTGAGCATTCCTACATGTTCCTTGAGGTCCACTGAAGTTGTACAAACCATCAAACAACTGCACTCATGACCTCCTTCAAAGAATTCGATTTCCACTTGAAGAGGTAAGTTGCTCAACTTCGAATTCTTCATTTCTTGCATTCCAGTTTAAAAATTGTCATGCTATCATGTTTATGCACCTATGAGGATCATAAACCCTCAATCAATTGCATAAATTCTTGCATAAACACAATTTCATGATCAATTTTCTCAAGCTAGGGTTCATCTGTTTTTATCTCAAATAGGTCCCTTAGGCTTAAAATAAATGCAATTAAATATCACCATCATGTTCCTTGTTTAAAATCGAGCAAGTTTCATCTTTACATCTTTTAATTTCATTGAGAAATGGAGGAGATAGGAATCAAAGTCATGAGGAAGAAGATGAAGATCATGCGCGCGTTTTCTGAGTTTTTTTTTTAAAAGTTCAAATATTTGTTTTGTAATATAATTAAATGAAGTTAGTTTAATGAACGGATGTATAGCCACCCCAGTGGTAGATAGCACGCTTTAGTCCTTTGCCTTGCCTAAGGTCCAGGGTTCGAATCCCCCTGAGACCTTTTTATTTTCCAACTTTTCAACTATTTTTCAAACTTTTTTACAAATTATTTCAAGATATAATCAAATGGAGGCGTGTAAATGACAAGTTAAGCACATGACTCAGTTGTTAAACTTTTCACTACCAAGCCTAAGGTCATGAGTTCAACACTCCTTAGGACCAAAATCAAATTTTTATCACTTGTTTTCTTCACATTTTTTATCAAACTTCAACATTTTCAAAAACCAATCAAAACATCTCACTTTGAGATTATATTTTGCACACTTGTCATTTAATATACCTATTTTATGATTATGTCAAAAAATTCCAAAAAATATTTTCTTTTGATATATTTTTATTAGGTTAAAAATAGACGTTTTTAAGTATCTTAAATACTTTTCAAAAAATATTTTCTTTCCGATTTTTCAAACCTAATATTTTTCAAAACCTTTTGTGAATATCTTTCACTTTTCAAAATCATTTCAAACTTTCAAAAACATTTTAAACTTACACACCTCTTTTCCATGATCGATTCGATTAATCTTTGAAAATACAAACCTAACTAGGTTTTTTCCTCGAAAATCTTTCGAATTCAAAAATCAAATTGATCATGGGTCTCCCTCACGGTGTAAGTCCCAACCCTCCTATGTAAATATTTAGTTTCCTTGTACATATCCACCCTTTTGTTTACATATTCAATTCCTTGTACATATTCAAGTTTTTTTTTCAAATATTCAAGTAAACTAGTATCGTTCGCTAGTTTTATCCACTTGTTTATACACCAATTCCACTGGTATTTAGAGGAGCATTATTCCTGGTGAAACTGATCTTAAACCAGTGGGTCTCCCTTAAGGTGTAAGTCCCAACTCCCTTGTATATATCCAAGTATACTATCTTATCCGCTTGTTTTAAACACTAGTTTATATATTTGCTTTCACACTCCTTTGTATATATCCAAGTTATGCTAGCTTTAATTGCTTGTTTTATACACTTATTTATATATTTCCTTCATAAACTCCTATGAATACACACACACACACACTTTGTCATATATATATATATATACGTGTTCATGTTTATTCATGTCATTACAACTAGTATAACAACTAGGTTCCCCATAGCCTCCTCTTGGGCTTCGTACAAAAGAACTCACTTGTTGAGTTAGCCTCCTTTTGGGCTTCGTGCAAAAGAACTCCCCTTTTGAGTTATCCTCCTATTGGGCTTCGTACAAAAGAACTCCCTCGTTGAGTTTAGCCTTCTCTTGGGCCTAATACAAGAAAGAGACTTGGAAATCTCTAACAGCCTCCTATTGGGCTTCCAATACAAAGAAACACCTTCGCTAGGATAGAACCCTAAAAGTATGCTTTCCCGGTGAAATCACTCTTAAAGCCAAGCCAGCCATACCCTATAGCCTCCTCTTGGGCTTCATACAAGGACCTTTGATGTCCCTCGAAAAGCCTCCTCGTGGGCTCACAATACAAGGAACCTCGATGTCCCTCGGATAGCCTCCTCTTGGGCTTACAATACAAGGACCCACGGGTTTCTTAAAAGCATCCCCCTAAACAATAAAAAAACAATTCTCCTAAGAGATTTAGACATGAATCATCTCTATAGAAGAAGTATCTCATCTATAGCATCACATACAAATTAAACATTTTTCAAAACAAACACTTTTTCAAACAAAACATCTTTCTTAACTGTAAGTGGCAACGCTTGTACACTCAAGCAAAATGCCCAATGCTTACAATGAAAGATTCAACGTTTTTTTCAAACATCTTTCTTAACTGTAAGTGGTAACGCTTGTACACTAAAAAAAACACCCAATGCTTATAGTGAAAGATTTAATCAACTTCTTTTCAAAAATGTATGTGATGAAATAGATTAGATACATTTCTCATTAAGATGACATTTGTCGTTGTCTCTTAAATTTTGCTTCCACTAGCACATAAGTGGGAACTATGATTGCTCTGACTTTCTCAAACTCCTTTTGAGAATACGTAGGCACA
Organism: Vicia sativa; assembly: GCA_021764765.1. NCBI lineage: Eukaryota > Viridiplantae > Streptophyta > Magnoliopsida > Fabales > Fabaceae > Vicia > Vicia sativa. The sequence continues at coordinate 100,247,615 of CM038796.1, read as the reverse complement.
AGGTCTCACCCTTAGCGAGCATACTTCTTTCTCCCTCAAACCAAACAAACCCTAGTTCCCTTAGATCCGAGCTACATATGCTCTGATTCTCATTAGGGGATATGTATGCAGAGGATCCCAATGATCCTTACGAGCATAATAATAAATAAACTTAGGTTCCTGCCTAACCTACCCTTCTTAAATCCCAAAAGAGAAACTTTCCCGAAATAACATAGCAAATAAAACATACAAACATACAAAAAATGCATAAAAAAGTTCCTATATAAAATTATAGATATATATGGTGCTAATACCTTCCCTCTATATAACCAACCCTCTTACCTTGGTCTCTCCCAAATGTGTTGCATCTAGTTTACGCTAGTCGCATCGCATATCTTATTTAGGGTATTTCAGCTTTCCCCTTTTCCATCTTCTTTCTTGTTTGGAAACAATAAAGCTTGGTGCTCGCGACATCTTTTAAAACAAAAAAAAATCAAAAGAGTAAATAGGTTTGAGCCGGAGATTCGAATTCCGATTCAATTCCCTCGTTCGTCACTTTTTACCATGAACATATACCAATGCAATCAAAGATGTGGTGTTGCAAATACAGGAAGAGGTGGTGGTCGAAATCCTTACAAGAGTCACATTCAATGTTACAATTGTCAGAAATATGGTCCCTAATTTAGTGATTGTCCGGAGAAGTGGAAGAATCAAGAAAGTGATGCAAAGATCGCTAAGTATGAAGAATAAGAGATTATGTTGATGGTCACAACAAGAGATCAAGAAAAATGCAAGGATCAATGGTACCTGGATTCAGGATGCTCATCACATATGTCTGGAAGGAAAGATTGGTTTGTTAATCTAAAGCCCTCAATGAAGAACATGGTGAAATTTTCGAATGACAATACTCTAGCAGCTTAAGGTATTGGAGATGTTATGATCATGAGGAAAGATGGAAAAAGAGAAGTAGTTTTAAACGTACTATACATTCCAGGCATGAAGAGCAACTTGCTTAGTATAGGACAGTTGTTCAAAAAGAATTACAAGGTGACTGTCGAAGACAAGATGATGAGAGTCGTCGACGCGAATGAAAGGTTAATCTTGAAGGCTCCTATGTCCCAGAATAGAACCTTTAAGATCAAACTCAATGTGATGGAGCACAAGTGCCTTTCGAATGCAGCAAGCAGAGACGAATGAATATGGAACTATCGACTAGGCCATCTCAACTTCAGAGACATCAGAGATTTGAAGAAAAAGAATAAGGTTTCAGGATTTCTAGAAATTGACATTCCAAATGAAGTGTGTGAAGAATGTGTGCAAGCGAAGCAACACAAGAATAGATTCAGCAAGGATGCAGGAAGCAAGTCGAAGGTTGTTCATGAAGTCATATACTCTGATGTATATGGGCCAATACAGGTGGATTCGTATGGAGGTAATAAATACTTTGTCACATTCGTAGATGATTTCAGTCGAAAACTGTGGACATACCTGATCAAGAAGAAAAGTGAAGTGATTTAGGTATTTTCCAAGTTCAAGTCTATGGTCGAAAGACAAAGTGGTCGAAAACTCAAAGTTTTGAGAACTGATGGTGGTGGAGAGTATGTGTCAAAAGATTTCGATAGGTTATGTGAAAAAGAAGGGATTGTGCATGAGGTGGTGCCACCATACACTTCACAGCAAAATAGGACTGCAGAAAGGAAGAATCGAACCATCATGAATATGGTTCAAAGTATGTTGAAAGGAAAGAATTTACCCAAAGAGCTTTGGGGTGAAGTTGTGTCTACTACAACTTATATTTTGAACATATGCCCAACGAAGAAGCTAGAAGGAATTACTCCAGAAGAATGTTGGTCTGGTGTAAAACCTAGTTTGAGTCATCTGAAGGTATTTGGATCTATTGCATATAGACATGTCTCAGATCAGCTGAGAAGAAAACTTGATGATAAGTCAAGTCAAATGATTCTAGTAGGATATCATTCGAAAAGAGGTTACAAGTTGTTCGACCCAGTGAATAAGAAGATTGTGATCAGCAGGGACGTGATCATAGATGAGCTGAAATAATGGGATTGGACTCAAAATGGCAAGAAAGATTAAGTGATAATCTTAATTGAAGAACTAGAAAGTCAAGTCGAAAGAGAAGTTCGACAAGAGGAACCAGTAGTTATAGAATAACCAAGCACAAGCAGACCTCATAGAGTAAGACGCGTGCCTGCAAGATTGCAAGATTGTGAGGTTACATCAGATGATGTGGTTGATAACGAAGGTGAACTAGTACATTATGCTTTCTATGTAGATGTTGAACCTGTCAATGCAGCTGAAGCATTGAAAGATTCAAATTGGGTGAAAGCAATGAAGGAAGAAGTGAAATCCATCGAAGATAACAATACTTGGTCAATTGTCGAATTTTCTCAAGGCAAGAAGGCAATTTATGTCAAGTGGGTATACAAAGTGAAGATTAATCCTAAAGGGGAAGTAACTCGACACAAAGCAAGACTAGTGGCGATTTCTCCAGAAAGAAGGAATTGACTTCGATGAGGTTTTTGCACCTGTGGCTAGGATCGAACCAATCAGGTTGATTGTTGGTTTAGCAGAAATAAACAGTTGGCACATATGTCAGATGGACGTGAAATGTGCATTCCCGAATGAACCCTTAGACAAAGAACCAGTTGAGTTTATGAAACATGACAAAGGGAGTGCAGGTTGAAGTGTTCAAAAGACTAAGAGCTATGATGAATATAGATAGCTTAGACATAATGAATTAGGTGGTGTGTTGAATATAATTTCTTGTGTCAGAAATTATTTGATTAGATTTGATTTAGGAGCGTGGAAACAGTTTGTTATACACATATTTGATTTTAGATTTAGATAGATTCGATTTAAATCTAAAATAGAATATATTTGATTTGGCTTAGGGAGCAAGCTAACCTAAATCTATAAATAGAGGGAGTAACCCCTATTTTTTGTAATCAAGTTGTATTCACATAATTTTGTAGTTGCAAAGTGAATAAGAAGTTTTCTACAGTTTGTGGGTAGAGAGTTACTCTGCAGAAAATAATTCTTTCTTCTTCTACTTTTCTTTAATTGTTCATTGTCATTGTGTGGTGATATCAATCTTGTTCGTCAAAATTGGTAGAAATTCATCATAGATATTTGGTGGATTTCCAACATAAAGCATATTCCATTGGTTTTAATTATAATGTTTTTTATTAGAATAAAAACATTATTTTTCATGCAAATTATAAAACTATATTAAAGTTGTAACTTAAACACATTTGCCTTATGTGTATTTGTTTTGCAAAGAATATCTGTTATATATATCATACAATATAATATAGCTAGATGAGTTCTTTGGCAAGTTTGACACTTGGCAAACTCTCATGCATTCTTATATTTGTAGATTATCTATAAATGGAAACTTTTATTTATTTTATTAAATTTATTTTATTTTATAATTTTTTGTATTTGGTCCAATCAAAATTGAGCTTACTTATCACACACTCATTTGGGTTGAGTAAACAGTAATGATGTACTGACGTAATAAATTTTGTTTCTCTTTTCAAACGCTGATTCTTCATCTTCTGTCCATATTCAACTTATTTAATGGTTCATGTAATACTGATGGAATTCCTCATGTAATTCTTCTCTCCTATATATACGGCTTAGCAAAACAACAACAACTCCACATCTAAAGCAAATCGTCTGAATCCTCTTCTTCTACTAATGTTCTGACAAAAAATTTGTATTAATTTTTATAGATGAGGCAAGTGTGATTTCATGTTTTGTGTTTTGTTTTTTGTTTCCAATGTTTGTAGGTTTCTTCCTGAACCTAGATTTTTTCCATGTCTTTCTCAGCATTGCCTTTTCTATAGACACCCTTAAATCAAAATAATGGATTACAGGCGTGCTACTTTTGGAGATGACTATTATATGTTCAGATTTTAGGTCAATCTTTTTATTTAGTTTTTCAACAATCTTATCTTTATTATTTTGAATTTTATACTGAGTGATGTTGTTTTATCTGATTCTTGCTACCGGAGTTTTGCTGGTTAATTTATGTAAGTAGTTGTATGATTCTTGCTGCTGCTACTTGAAGATATAAAATAGTTTTAAAATTGTTGCACACCAACTATTTGTGATAATAACTTAGTGACTTGTGCAGGCTTTGGTAACGTGGAAGACAAAATTTGGAGAGCAATTGATTTTTAGCATGCATGTTTGGCTTGAAATGACAGACAAAATACCATTTTTTTTTCTTAATTTGTATTGATACAGGTTCATCTTGCTTATGTATACATAAGTCTGTCATGGTGGCATGATTCAGATGTGTGACTTTAGAAATCTAAGGCCATCCAACTATACTCTGCATCTAGATGCCATGTAACAGGTAAAAAATTTATTTGGTTTATGTTTTGAGATATATTTTTTAAAAAATATATGTTAATTTGCTATCGTCAGTTGAAAAGAACTGCCAGATATTTTTGAAATTCTAAATATGTATTCAATATTTATAACTATGTAATAAGTTGAATGCAACACTATTGTGCCAAGAGACCACAATCATTATTTAATATTATAGTAAAGAATAAAGTGTCTAAAATCATTATTTAGTTTCTTGTGTCATACTTTTAGTTAACATGATCACAATAATAAGACAAATGGTATGTTGATTATCCTCTCAATTTCTTCTCTATTAGTTAACTTTTTGTTGAGTTATTTTGTCGTGAGCAGGATGGTTGCAGAAAGACGTAAAGGAGCCTGAATCTATAGCGGATTATATGTTTCACCATCTGATTCATGTTTTGAAGCAAATGAATGAGTGAAAGATGATGATAGTTGTGGTACACTAGGAGCTAGCAATGGTTCATCAATATCTTTTTGATGTGAGTAGAAGTATAATCCATGTTTGTGAATATTTTAGTTTGAGGGATAGTTAACAACCAAACAAACAAAGTTACAGAGGGTGAAACTGTGTCCTAAGTTGGGGTTGATTTTTATAACTTGGGAGATAGTTTTTAGATCAGAATTTTTTATTTTATTTTTGGGAAATAGATCAGAATTTTATATTATATGTAAAGTTGTATTATGTATCCAAATAAATTTTGTATTATTAACTACATAATATATGGATAGTTTATTTTAAACATGAGTTTTTATATAATTTATTTAAATTTTACTTTACATCTTTAATTTATTAAATTTTAAATAATCTATATTATTTTCTTGATATGAATTAATTAGATTTTTTTGTTTTAAATTTATAAAAACTAATGAATAATTTTATGCAAAAAATTTTAAAATAAGGATGTGTTTTCTATATAATTTTATTTAAAATTTACTTTATCTTTGTTCTTGCAGGAAAAACCTCATGTAAAATCTTAAGGGATTCGGAGGCTCATACAAGGATGAATGGCCTCCAAGTTATGAGTCTAGCTTACCCCGCAGTTGGGAGCCCTTAGAGATAAAGTAGATGACCCCTCTTGAGCGTGTGGCTAAGAGAGGTAATGAGAGAATGATCCTTTTCCTATGGCCCTAAGGCCTCTTTTTATAGCATGGCCATCACCAATGACCATAATGATGTAACCGTCCATTAATACTTGAAACCGCTACTTAATGAATCATAACGTCCGTAACCGATCCATAAGTAGCGTTAACGAAAACCAAACCGACACTCCTAGCCCGGACAGTCGTCCGGATCACATCCCGGGGCTGACCCGGTCTCCTATCCCAACTCCGGGGATTATGCCGGATAAGGGCCTCAGAACCAGTCCGAGATCCATCCCGGAGGCCTGCAAACCCCCCTCCGGCCTTACATCTTGGATGGGGAATTTATGCATGATCATAAGCCCCCCGAGCATATGGTTTCTAGTCCTTGAAGCCTTATGGTCGATTAATAGAAACATAAATTTTTGCCCCGAGTCGAACTTCCAATATCGACCTGTGCCTTAGTGCGAATTTGAACATGGTGGTTTACCATTCTTCACTTTTGAGGCTTTTTAATGTAACGCACGTCGCTGGAATCGACCCTCCAGTTTAACCCAAACATAACGCTTGTTCTTAGTCCGAGCTGGACTCAGAACTTGTCGGGCTATTGGTAGCAAGATTTATAGAAAAACTAGCCCCCGAGTGATTTTCTCGAGGTTTTGTCAAATCATACTTTAACAAGTTTTCAAAATCTGACTCAAGGCTTGAAGCCGAGCTGTGGCAAAATATCGAGTTGTGCCTGACACTAATCCAAGCAAAGTATCTTGAACCAGGGCTTTAGTGAAATGCCCGACGGAACCCAATTAAGGTTTTTTCGTTTTTTATGTTTGGTACAGACAGAGCCTTATATGTTTACGCAGCAGTCCCCCGAGACACATGGTGTATCAAGCAGACCATGTTGGTTTTTCCAAGTATATAACAACTGTCACCAATTCAGTCTTTTACCGCTTTAACGCGTTAGATACAGAGCCCCCTAGTGGGTTGACTGAATTTAGAGGTTCAAATGCCTGTAAGAGCTTGGTCCGAGATAGGAGCAGATCTTTACGTGACGAACCCGAGGCTCTCGCCTGAGAGGTTTTATCGTCACTGAGAGTTAATCCGAGTTAGGACCAGAGCTATTCGGGACAAACCAGAGGCTTCGATGCCACTAAGAGTTGTTGTTGCAGTGTGTTTATTTTTGCTAAAACATCGTTTAACTGCATGATTGATATAATTGTGAACCTTTTTACAGAGCTTTTAAGGTTGTTCCGAGTAGGAACAGAGCCTTTAAGGTTCAGAGTCTCTAGAGGGGTGATCCGAGACGGATTCGAGCCCGACGAGGTGACCAAGGTTGTTCCAGTAGGAACAGAGCCTTTAAGGTTGAGCCTCTAGAGGGTGATCCGAGATTGAGCCACGAGGGTGACCTGAAGGTTGTTCCGAGTAGGAACAGAGCCTTTGAAGGTTGTTCCGAGTAGGAACAGAGCCTTTGAAGGTTGTCCCGAGTAGGAACAGAGCCTTTAAGGTTGAGCCTCAGAGGGTGATCCGAGACTGATTGAGCCCGTAAGAGGTGACCAAGGTTCGAGCCTCTAGGGGTGATCCGAGACGGATTCGAGCCCACCGAGGTTGACCAAGGTTGTTCAGCGTGGGACCGAGCCTTTAAGGTTGAGCCTCTATAGGGGTGATCCGAGACGGATTCGAGCCCAACCGAGGTGACTCAAGGTTGTTCCGCGTGAGCAGAGCCTTTAAGGTTCAGAGCCTCTATAGGGGTGATCCGAGACGGATTCAGAGCCCAGCCGAGGTTGACCTGAAGGTTGTTCCACGTAGGAACAGAGCCTTTAAGGTTCAGAGCCTCTATAGGGGTGATCCGAGACGGATTCAGAGCCCAACCGAGGGTGACCTGAAGGTTGTTCCGCGTAGGAACAGAGCCTTTTCGGAAGAGGGTTTTACCGTGACTGAGAGACGATCCGAGACCGAGCTCAGCAGTACGTACCTAAGGTTGAGCCTCTATAGGGGTGATCCGAGACGGATTCAGAGCCCAGCCGAGGGTGACCTGAAGGTTGTTCCGCGTAGGAACAGAGCCTTTTCGGAAGAGGTTTTCACCGTGACTGAGAGACGATCCGAGACCGAGCTCAGCAGTACGTACCTAAGGTTCAGAGCCTCTATAGGGGTGATCCAAGACGGATTCAGAGCCCAGCCGAGGGTGACCTGAAGGTTGTTCCGCGTAGGAACAGAGCCTTTTCGGAAGAGGGTTTTACCGTGACTGAGAGACGATCCGAGACCGAGCTCAACAGTACGTACCTGATGGTTCCCGCCATTAGTTGGAGGTGCAATGCACTCATCCGTTACATCCTACTTGGCCTTTACAAACTAGGATTAACTCCAAGATGTCTCTTCGCCCACACAGGAGAGTAAAACGACACCTTTACATAATGGTATTTAAACAATATTTTAATCTTTACAAATTTTTAACTATCTCATCTGCCCGACTTTCTGCTGTCTTTTCTTCTATTATTCTTGATCGGGATGGTTATATGAGCCCCCAAAGCGTGAGATTTTGGTAGGAACAAAATGAAGCGTTTTGACACCGATCCTCCCCGATCAAAGAGGACTCCATTTCCCGCGTTTAATTGCCTTAGCCGGGCACCTGTTCATTTTTTGCACATATTCCAGATTCTTTCGTATTTTGATACTCAATAAAGATAGGACGCCTCCCGCCCACGTAGGGGATAAGGACGACATTTACTTTTAGATGTCAATTACATTGTTTTACTACTGGCATAAACAATAACTCGTCTTTACAAAATATGAACAATTTTTTGAAATATAAACTTGCAATCTTTCCGACCTCTTATGTTTCTTCGTTTTGTCCTCTGTGTTATCTCGGTTTCCTTTTAGCACAATGTGTGTTGACTTTGGACGAATCATAGTCCCATTATAAGGATGTCCGAGTACTTCTGGAGTCTTCAGTGAAGGCGGTCGAATTTATAAGTTGTGTGCTTTATCCTTACATTACCCGACTTTGTTCATTTACATATTGTTTGCATTTTGTACGAGTCAACCTGGAATCATAACAACTTAGTTGGTAAAAATGCGATTCCGACGTGGCCATGTAATTTCGAAAAAATGTAGTATTTGTTGATTTATGCCGGTCTCCATCCCATAATTTGCACGGTGGATTTGCACAAACTTGTTTATATTCATGAATGGATTTATATGTTTACCAAGTATTCATTCAACATCTACTCACAGCATTAACATTTCTTTCTTATCATAGGTTAGCAATATGTAAAGAATATTTTAAGTAATGCAGAACTAGAAACTTCATGTTTTTCAAGCGTCACGTACAAGCTCGTAACATTATATAACAGTTGGTTTTCATATGCCCACATTATCAATTACCCCTGCTAATTTCATGACCAATCATCACCAACGCAACTACACTTGTCGAAGCATTAAAAGATTCATATTTCTAGTAAATCACTCATAAATCATCTACAAGCTATCACTTTCTTTTCTACCTGGTCACTCATAATATCAACACTAAATAATATAAAGCCCTGTGTCCATAATTCAATTCTTATAAACTTCCTTTTTATCAATATAGAAGTAAACATGCATGAATTCAATTGTTTGATGAGTCTAATTTAGACACAGAAACATGTCAATTTATCCACACAGAAGGAGGTTGAAATGGACTTATCTTTTAACGATGACATCGACGACGGCGACATGGCGGTTTGTGACCCTTCTTGATTTGTGTTAGCTCGCCTGTCATAGAAAAAACCTCACCAGATTCTTGTATCCTTGTGGAATAGAGGACTGGAGTCGACTGGACTGACAGAGTCCTCTACCAACTTGGAGAGAATACGATGGTGCACCAAGAGCATAGCCAGGAACCTCATATCGTTTTACCCACAATCAGTTACAGTGCCGCTCGCGTCAGCTTCTGATTTACAAACGACAGATATACATCAAAGCCATCACCATTAGATTAACCGGTATCTCTCAATATGTTAAACCCAACAATCAGTGTTAAACTTGTAACCGGTGTAACTATCGGGAAGCTGACCAATTATAACGGAAGGACACCACGATTCAGCTTATTCTCATGTAGTTATACTTTCCCCAGTGAGAGTTTTCAATCAGTAACTGTTGTAACTATTAAGAATTTGACAAAGTATAACGACAACCCTGCACAAATTTTGGTTTCTTTCACCTTCAATCGGTGATACTGGCACAATGATTCTTGACTCATCCTGATCTGCACGATCTCATCTGCCATAACAAATACTCACCAAGCTCTTCATGTTTCCGTTATTCACCATCTAATAGGACATCTGATTTTCAGTTAAAAAGCATAAATCGAACACAGAGAAGATGCTACGTTTATAAAGAATAAAACATCTTCAATAAAAAGCATAAATCTTTTTATTAATCATTTCCCGAATTATAACCAAACCCAGAATAGCTTTCTGGTCTGGTCAATCAATCCACCTAATTCAGAAACGTCGGTTCACAACATTCATACGAAGTTTGTTCTATGATGATGACTACACAGAAGACTAACCAGATAATTGAATATAAAGCATTTATTAAAATACTTGAATAATACACTTATCTTTATTTTCGGTCTCAACGGCGCGAGCTATTACTGACTCGGATGCTCCTATGCAGACATCGCTAACTTCTTCCGAGATCGAGAACTTTGCTGATGATGTTAACACATCCTAGAATAAGCGGATAGATTGGTCGAAACTGTCCACAATTTGTTTCCTTCCATCTATTCCAATCCATTTCTGATCCAGATAATTGAATATAAAGCATTTATTAAAATACTTGAATAATACACTTATCTTTATTTTCGGTCTCAACGGCGCGAGCTATTACTGACTCGGATGCTCCTATGCAGACATCGCTAACTTCTTCCGAGACCGAGAACTTTGCTGATGATGTTAACACATCCTAGAATAAGCGGATAGATTGGTCGACATTGTCCACAATCTGTTTCCTTCCATCTATTCCAATCCATTTCTGATCCATGATTGGTCCTTTAATCCAACACCATTCTCAATCAGTTTAGAAAGCAGTCTGAAAACACGCGTCAAGCTTTTACATAGTAGCTTGATTGTTGTACTTTGGTGAACGGTACAGCTCCTACCGCTGAGAATACATTACTTCCTGTTGGTGTTCACCAACTAGCTTCTTTGTTATACTGAGAAGTGTTTCTTTCAACAAACATTAAGATGTAAACAAATATGAGTTAAACCAAACAATTGTGACTATCCCACAACTAAATTCTCTCTCACGTAACTGTGCTAAAGACTGGAGAGTTTGAAGGATCCACTTTCATACTGTTGTCACTTTCAAAGGATATGATTATGTTATATAAACATGAGCATGTTTACAATTAAACCCCAGACAACAAGACCATAAGTATAATATAATAGTTATTTGAAAGATGCAATAGGAATAACGACTTATCTTTTTATTGGACGCGTAACAGCCACCATCGCGACCAAGGAAAGATCGATGATACCTCAGTCAAGGAGCTGCATCATAATTCAGGAGAACTAGTCGCTTCCCTGGCTGGTCCCGTCCCAATCTTTCCGGAGTTCATGCCATTCCTGTCATAAACCTTAGTCAAGGAGCTAAAATCTGTCAGCCCACTTGTCCGACACTTATTAACGACTCGGCATAGCATCGTTAACAATCTGGTATATGGGACAGTATTGCCTCTTCCCTTCCAAATGGAAGAATGGCTCTCTGTGTGGGCATCACGGATGGGCTGGTACTGCCTCTTCCCGATACACTATATCCACCTCCAACCTGCTACTCACCTTCCACATTAAGCAACCGACAAGCAATTATCACTGTGAGCATTAATTCATAACTGTCGTGATAAGTTATAACGATATCGTAACGGATTGAGTTTTCAAAATAATTTAAGAGGAACCGAATCCTTTGTTGTGTCATGCATTAAATGACAATAAACCGCATAGGCATTTATGAGGAATCACTTATCTGTTGATTATTCAGGTCACCGGCTTGTAACCGCCCCCAGCATCCCTCGATCAAGATGTTTTCACCAGAAATCAGGGCCGTCGTGGATGAAATGCTGACATAGCAAGTAGCCTCCTCATCGAAGATATGTTTGATTCTTCAACCGGTCACCATCAGAGGAATCCAGATTTGACCGGATCTGACATGCAATTCTACCTGTTCGGGCGTGACGGATACATTATTCGCCACCGCTAAATTGACAGCCTCCGATTTGCACTCGGACCAAACATGCAATTCAATCCTGATCGGATTCAACTTCTTCTATGTATCCGTGTCTGATCAAATCGAACATCCTGAGCCTGTTGTATAGCCATGGATTGTTGTAATCTGGAGGGTAATGCAACCCGGGGAGGATGGCGTGATGTATATGAAATGGTGATCCCGCGAATGTCCTTCCTTTCCGGGTTGATAACAATGACACCACCTGTCGTGGCAATGCTGACTTTTGTTCAGCGTGTAACAGTACCACACGGCACTTCATTTTTTCTTACTTTTAGCCAACAACAGCTTTATCCCAAATGTAAAGTGTCAGTTTTGGCTAAACGGAAACAAGGATTATGGTAAGACCATGGTTTTAGCGTGTATCACCTAGCAAAAAGTGATTGTTTCTATAAGGTATTTGTGTGGCCTAGGAAAGTTTTACCGAGGCCCCACGGTGGGCACCAATGTTCTTGCAGGAAAAACCTCATGTAAAATCTTAAGGGATTCGGAGGCTCATACAAGGATGAATGGCCTCCAAGCTATGGGTCTAGCTTACCCCGCAGTTGAGAGCCCTTAGAGATAAAGTAGATGACCCCTCTTGAGCGTGTGGCTAAGAGAGGTAATGAGAGAATGATCCTTTTCCTATGGCCCTAAGGCCTCTTTTTATAGCATGGCCATCACCAATGACCATAATGATGTAACCGTCCATTAATACTTGAAACCGCTACTTAATGAATCGTAACGTCCGTAACCGATCCATAAGTAGCGTTAACGAAAACCAAACCGACACTCCTAGCCTGGACAGACGTCCAGATCACATCCCAGGGCTGACCCGGTCTCCTATCCCAACTCCGGGGATTATGCCGGATAAGGGCCTCAGACCCAGTCCGAGATCTATCCCGGAGGCCTGCAAACCCCCCTCCGGCCTTACATCTCGGCTGGGGAATTTATGCATGATCAATCTTTTTTAATTAAAATCATTTTAAATAATCTATATTATTTTATTGATTTGAATTAATTAGATTTTATTTTATTTGTAATAAGTTTATAAAATTATTGAATAATTTTATTCACAAAATCTTTTATAATTTTTTATTTTCTTTTACGCAGATGCAACTATATATTTTAAGAGATGTTTGCTTTATTTTTTTATATTTATTTTTTTATATTTATATGCTATCACAATTGTATAGTGATTATTGTTTATCATAAATGGCCAAATAAATAGTGTTTCTCATAGATTTATAAATAACCAAATAAACCTAAGCGTGATCTTTGGAATTTCAAATGAAAATTGAAAAAAATTATAAAATATTTTTTGATTTAAAGAAATTTTATCTCGTGCCTCGCACGGGGTATACACACTAGTGTGTGTATATATATATATATATATATATATAGAGAGAGAGAGAGAGAGAGAGAGAGAGTTTGTGACATGAACAATTTGCTATTAGAGAAGTCGGAAATTTCAATATCCAAAAAATAAACAAGCTTGCCCAACTGATTCACAATATGTGTAATGAAGTGTGTGAGAGAGACATAAACTAACTTACAGAAATAAGATTTTTGGTGATTTTGGGAACAACTAGTAATATGTTGTGTAGAGTTAATGTTTTTTTGTAGTTTGTGTGAGGACTTAAAGGATGTTGTTCCAATAGAAGTTATAGGCAAACCTTGTTTGTTTCCTATCATTACTTGATCTAAACCAGAGACAAAGATGTTTTCCAAAAAGATTTTAGGATTGGAAGCCACATGATAAGCTATGAAGTACAAACACCTCTAAAAGAAGGTGTGTCGCAGTGTCTGACACGTGTCAGTATCTGACACTTATATGACACTCGTACGATAAGTGTCGAGAAAGTGAAACAAGCATAGAAAAATTCAGACAAGTGTCTCTAAAAAATTGGTCTTTTTTCTTGCTTCGACACATTTTGAACCGATGTCAAATACCTATATGACACTCATACAACATGTGTCCGATAATTCAGATAAATTTTCTGTAAAAAATTATGTTTTTCTTTTCCTCAACACACTTTATACATTTTCTAGACAAATATTAGCATTATTAGAAGAGTTAAACATGTATTGAATCAATGTAATCAATCAAGAATTAAAGACATTAATTTTGATTAAAATATGTTTTACCCCTTTGATGATGAATAAATAAAACTCAAATACTATAACTTATTTAGTGGTGTCGATGTCCTAAGTTTTTGACATACCAGTGTTGATGTGTCTGTGTCCGTGTCGTGTCGCAGTAATCATGTCAGAGTCTATGCTTCATAGATGATAAGTACCCCTGAATTCGGGTACCATTGTGAGCTAGATGACTAAGACAATTGTTGTTCATTTCAAGTGAGATTAGCATTGATGCGTGTTTTCTAGAATTGATCTAAGGGTGTCTAGACTACAGAGTCTTTCAAAGTAGAAGTCATGGTTTATCTCTTAAACTCATGATACCATATTAAAAGTGAGAAATATGAAGACTTCATCATTGAGAATCTTTATAAAAGAGAGATAGAGAGAAATTATGATACGAATTGACAAATAAAGTGATGAATTGATTACAAATTAATAGATGACATCTATTTATAAAGACTTGTAAGGTTTTGAAAAATAGTATGCGATTACGAAAACGGCCGCAACAAAACGGTTTTGGAAAATGCCAATAATAATACTCTTATCATCGTTTTCTATATTCAAGATTAAATTGTGGTTAATTTACACTACGACGACCGTAATACACCTATACATACTAAAATTGAAAAAACATATATGTGATCGTAACACAACCACGACCTTTTTTAAAACTCTGCTTGTAACTAATATGAGTTAGTTAGAGTCATGTTGAATCAGGATTAATTTGTTACAATGAAATAAAATTTAGTTTAACTATGTTGATTCAACATTATTCTGGTACAACAAAACATCTAGCTTAATATGTTATATTAACTAAATCAATTTCTTAGTTATTTATTGCAAAGACCACCGTAGTTAAGCGGTTATTCTAATATTCACTTCAAGATCTAACTCACTCCTCATCTTTATGAGAAAATCTAATACTAACTCCGTCTCAATTTATAAGATCCTCTTGAGTTTTTTCTTGTCTCTTTTTATAAGACTTTCTTCAACTTTCAAAATGCATTAATTATGTATTCCAAACTTATCCCTAATTATGTTACATTTTTTTCTACAATCTATAATAAATATTTACATATACATTAATTATTTCTCTTTCCTAAGGATAAATTTGTAACGTATACAAAATAATCAATAATTTTAATATTTTAATCAACTTTTTTAATTTTCGCAATTTTTTCAATGAAATCTTATATTTAGGAACGAAGGTAGTATTACATTAATGTTGTTTGTAGGAACATCCATCGATCACAACAAATTCATGTTAAAGACAATATAACTTTATTATTTTCATCGCAGATGATTTTTCACATGTTTCAAGTTCTATTAACGATAAGATTAACATAATTATTGGCTTTAATCACATTTCTAGGAGGCCTATCCCATTCTTTTGCCATTATCTTGTTCATGCAAGATCCTGGGTTTTTGTACCTATCTTGATTCTTGAGTTGCCTTTGAAGTACTAGCTAGGGAGCGGAGATTGAATTATTGTCCATTAATGAATGATAATAGTTCACTAAATATCAAAAGTAATAAATTAAAAAAAAGACCGGGAAAAAGAAATTCCCAACTCACGTGACAATCAGGCGCACCCTTGCGGTGCAAACCCGACCCGAGAACCCGCCAAATCATACACAACCTGAAACCCTTGTTGTTGAATATTCCCTATAATAGACAACCCATTCACCGTACCCGCAAAAGCAAAACAGAAAGTTTTACTATTACTATCCACCGGAACCATTACATTCCCCGGCGGTAACACCACATCAGCACCCCGAAAATGAAACACCACCGTCGGAACTTTCAACTTCTTATAACCCGCCAAACTATAACACGTATCAAAAAGCGCAAACTCGGGTGCCCGTTTCAAATACCCAGTTCCAACCCGAAACGCGTTCCTAAGTGCCACGTAAGCAGGAGTAGTGAGCCGCGTCACTGAAGTTCCAGAGTCAATAATCACGCCGCCGTTTCCGGTTTTATCGAGCCGGAACATTGAAGCCGAAATGCCCTTAACCGGCGCGCCGCCAACGCTGATTCCGAGAAGTTCGATGTAGTAGAAAGAGTGTAGTTTCGGGTTTTGAATTAAAGGAGTGAAAAAAGCGGTTCGGGGAACGGAATTCTCGCCGAAAATAACGGAAGATGGTTTACTCGAAGCGAACCGGTCGACGAAACAGTAAGAGAATTTTCTGTTGAACCGGTTAAAGGTTTGGGTTGGAAATGAAAAACCGCCACGGCCGAGACCGAATAAACCGGCTGAACCGTTGAAGAGTCCTTCGTTGTCGTGACCGCAACCGATGGCGACGCTAGGTACACCAGTTCTCTGAAACGTCAGTGTTTCGGTAGAGAAGTCTCCCACGGTGAATGACCCGTCACCGTAGGAGACTTCATACTGGCAAATCTTCTTCCGGTTGCATCCCGGCGAGTCTAATTGGTGGCAGAGAGGAGACGAACATGAGACTCCGGTGTAGGAAGATGATTTCTTCGGGTCAAAAACCGGGTCGGCTTGTGTGTAGCAGTTCTGGCAAGGAGCACATTGAAGCCAAAGGACGTCGCTTCCAGTGTCGAGGATCATGTAAACGTATCTTGGTGGTGTTCCGACGCCTATGCGTGTGAAGTACTCGCCGCTTCCTAGGGGAAAACCCGATGTTACGGGGCTGGTTGTACTTGAACCGGAACTGGATAGTTCGGGTTTGGTTTGGTTGAGAGATGAGGTTAATAATGAGGTGAATGTTTTGACTCTAGAAGTGTCTCTTTGGAGTCTGAGGTTGAAGAGTTGTTGTGGGGTTTTGTTGAAGGAGAGAGCGTCTATGTGGTGGAGAGAGAGGGTAGGGGAAACTTCCGGGTCGGATTCTGTGAATTCGGATTCGGGCCATGAGAGTGTAGGTGGGTGGGGGAGAGAATGGAGGAGTAGTGAGTGAGTTTGGAACTCAAAAGGGTATGAAGAAATGAAGGGGAGTGATAGGAATGCAAATAATAAAGAAAAGAGAAAAGCACTTTGTGTCATCTCTTCCATTCTAGAGAGTGATTGAGTGAGGAATGAAAGAAGAGGAGGACATGAAATAGATTTTATAAGGTTAAAGTATGAGAATTTTGAAAAGTGTGCATATGGGTTTCAATTTTTCAAACAAATTACTATGGGTCATTGACGGGTACTTGTTGTACCATAAAAACAAATCTTCTAGAAATGATTATAGTTTTAAAATAATTTTGTTTTTGACAAACAATTTTGTTTATAAATAATTAGTTTTGATTCCTTAACAAATTTTGTCATTTAAAATAAATTGTATATTTATTTTTAATAACATATAATTTATTATTTTAATCGATCTTAGGCTAAATGACTAATAGATTCAAATATCTGTCTAAAGACGTATTTATATAGAGGTCGAGGATTTAATCCACCTACAATTTTTAGATACATATATGATCGGGTTCTTTTTGAAAATTCAGATCACCCAAAGTTCGGAAAGAACCTACATTTATCAAAGCAAGTACAATGAAGAACTTTTGGAAAAAAAATTGACTTATGAAAATGTAAATCAGAGAAGACTCTTACGCATCCAACATGCATTCTTGAGATGGATGATTCAGGTAATAAGATCGAACAGAAATTATACAAAGGTATAATTGGCTCTCTTCTGTATCTGACTACTTTTAGATCTGACATTTTATTCAACGTGTGTTTTATGTGCTAGGTTCAAATCATTTTCTAAAAAATATCACTTAATAGTTGTTAAGAGAATATTTAGATATCTAAAAGGAACTACTAACCTTGTTTAATATATTGAAAATCAAAAGAATACAAGTTAGTAGGTTATTGTGATAATGATTATGCTAGATATACTTGAAAGAAAAAGCACAAGTGGAAGTTGTCAATTTCTCAATGAAAATTTGATTTCATGGTACAACAAGAGGCAACATACAATAACTTTATTAATTGCAGAAGATGAATACATTGTAGTCTCTGACTGTAGCACATAAGTACTTTGGATGAAAGGTTAGTCGGAAGATTGTCAGATTAAAGAAGGCAATATTCCTATTCTATGTGATAACACTTTTGCTATTTGTTTATCTAAGAACCATATCTTACACTAAAAGGAAAAAAAAAACTATTGTGCAGACAAATCTTTGTGTTCCTTTTTCTTATCATTTTACTTGCTTTAATTTTCATCAATCAATTTGTCTAATAGCATTGAGTAATTGATCGAGTCGTAGAAATTTTTCTATGACTGCTTTTGTTTGAATTCTGTGTTGATTTGCTTATAATCACTTTTGATTATAAGTGTTTTTTATCAACACAACTCAAAGTAAACTTCTGAAAATTTGGTTGCACATCAAGTGTTCGACAAATTATTTGTTTGTTCTTTTGATTGTTATCATTGGAAATAATATTGCTAGTAATTTCGATAAATGATTAATATCTTGTTATTTGATTGAAGTATATATATACTTCATATTATAGTATTCATTTCATAATCCTTTTTATATTTGCATATCCAATTTCCAATAACTTGGTTCGTATAGATGAAATTTTTTAAAAATCTTCTGCGTACACTCTTTTCTAATCAATTTTAAAACTAGAATTTTATCTAGATTTTTGGCTAGGTGGTCTGGTCTATTCACCCCCTCTAAATAAGGGATCGTCGTCAAACATTTCAAAAAATGAAAGATGAACTTTGTTGTTACTGAGGTAGAGGATTCATTCTTACTGATGCAGAGAAACCTTGTGTCTAATAACCATCTTCTTATTTTACTCAAAACTATCAAAGTCTTACTGATATAATTACTGGGTAAAAATTATGCAATGAGATGGATTGAAAATATTATTAAATCAAATTTTTTATTTATTTATTTTTGTCTAAATAAAAATTAAAACAACAAACTCTAAACTAATTAGTTAATTAAGATGCGAATGAGAAACTAAAAAATTTAATTTAAAATTAATTATAAAGACGTAAAAAATGAGAACTGTGAATGACAACTTAGTTATAAAAATGCAAATGCTAAATCAATCAAAAACAAATTTATTTCTTAATCGAACACAAAATTTAGTTATCAATTAAATATGGATTTAATAGTGGATTCAAGAAAATATGATAACTAAATACAATGAAAATATTTAGAACAAACTCTCTAACAAAGTAGAAAAAACCGTCAACAAAAATCATTTCTGATTTTGAAGCAGCCGATGCATGTGAACAAATGACTCAATGTTATGGATTAAATAGATGAAATGATGAAAAATACAAACGAAACATCAAATAAAAAAATCGAGGCAAAATTTAGAGTGTGACACTATACATACAAAACACATGTAAAATTCATAAAAAGAAAGACACCTTGTATGCTAAGCTATAATGTATAACAATTTAACCCGATTCAAGTAAAAATTGATGAACTCAATCATTTGAGACTCAGATGACTCACATAAATGGAGTTATAACCTATGCAACTTCTAACTTAATATGTTCCTTAGTATGATGCTGACCAAAGATCAAAAACACGATTCTCATATCATCGATTGACGTGCGACTATACTAAACACTAACACCCTTCTTGTGTCATAGTGATTGAGACGGATTCATTTCGTCCTATTCATCCTTTAGATTAGCCAATATAACATAAACATTAATCTTACACAAATAAAAATGAGTCCCATTTTTGTAGTAAGTCTTAACAAGATTAGAACTTATTTAATGTATGGTAAGAAAAATTCATTGTTTTTTGTTTTTTGAAGTGGAAATGCACTAAACACGTCAATTTATATAAGTCCATATGGGTTGATAAGGTTTATGCTCAACCATATCTTAATCATACATTTATCATATTTTATCTAGAGTAAAAATCTATGTGATTCTAACTAGAGTATGGTATCTTTTAAGTAGAGTGAAAAGATTAACATGCGTCTCATCTTCTGCGTACGCATACAATTTCGATGGACAATAATTAAAAAGAAATGATAAATTGATGCATGCACCAACATATATTAATCAGTAAACAAACATTGAATAAAATATTTTCAACAAGTGATTTAAAAGAAAATATATTATTTGGATCTTTGTTCCCCTAACATGGTTTCTCAACATATTATTCTTAATTGACAAAAATATGAATAGATCAACACATAAACAAATCGCCATACATCCACAAATCAATAAATAAAAAGTGAATGTAGTATATGCTACATTCGGATTATAAAATCCAAAGAGTATGCATGACGTGGGTTTAATTAGATTCCATATTATAAACAATCCTAGCAAACTAGAATAATGAGACAATCAAGAAAAATATAGAAGAGAGGAGGGGATTTGGATAAGAGTTTTGTTGATTATATGGGATATGGGATACTTGGATTCCAAGCTTCGTGCTTAGAGATCAGTTGTGAGCCATTATTATTTCTACTGCACAATGCCTCCAACAAGTGAGATACACACGATATTTCACTCGGTCAAAAGCACTGAACCATGATGGAGACCAAGAGAGAATGAGATGACTATTAACTGAAATTGGGGACCATATATATATGATCAAGGTCACTATGGAGAATGAGATGACAATTAACTGAAAGTGAGTTGTTCCATCTAAAATGGCTGAGCAAATGACTCGGTGGTTTCTTAGTTTCTACCTCAATCTACGTATGGAAGCTTCATATGCATTATTAATGCTTTAAGTAGATGCATGAGACATTGCTGTCATGATTGTTCAAAATGTTCCAAGTCCCCTTCGTGCACATGCTAAAGTGATAAAGCATGCACATGGAGTGCATTGTTATGACAATAGGTCAAACTAAGAGGCACAAACAAATCAAGAAATTTCTTAAGTAGGAGGTGTCTTGAGAATAACAAAAGCTATTGTCCCTTGTTTCTCATTGGAGTAAGCTCCAACTCAAAAAATTACAGGATATCATTTTCTAGGATCACAATTAATTCTTTTGAGTTTGCCGTGACAATAATTAATTTAATTTAAAAATAAATTAAATACTTGATATATTTATATAAATTGAATTGGATAATAAATTTAAATGTGAAAATTACTTTAAGTTAAAAATTACAAATTAAAAATAAAATCAATTATACTAAAAATGTCAAATGTATTACAATCAATCAATTATTTTATAATGTAGTACATTTGTAAAATTACTAAAGTTAAATTTGTAAAAAAATTCATTTTCTAGTAATATAAAAGAAATATTATTAGTTGTAGAGTAAATAAAGTAGTCCAATGACTCTAGTCATAGTCATAAAGCAGTATTGTAACATTATTAGAAAACGTGTAGCTATAGTCATTTAATATTATATGAAGACAATTTAGTCCTTATAAATCAATTTTTATACAAAATTAATTTTTTTAATAAGAGTGAAAGTAGGCGTTGCTGGAATATTTGAGTCACGTTATATGTGTTACGGTTATTTAAGTAATTAAAATTGTAGTGGTTTAATTAATAAAACGTATGTGGTTGAAAATATAAATATCATAAAAAATAATATTATTAAATAGATATCATAATTTAATATCTAATTTGATGAGAGGTCAAATTAAAATATTGAAAACTAAGAAATTACTCTAAATTATTTATAGGGGTTATGATCCTCATTTGTAAATAATGAGAAAACGACTTATTATGAATTATCTCTTCATCTCTATCAGATGAGAATCAAAGAGTTATAAGGAACTCTACAAATTAGAAGATCACATACCCGCAAATCTTCGGTGATTCTCAATGGCAAATTTAGTTACGCTTACGTTTTTATTCTCATAATTGTATTTGGATATGGGTTTAAAGATTTTTAAGGGTTTTATTCTTGATTTTTATATTGATAAAAATTATAAAGTTTATGAACGAAATCTAACAAGTGATATCAAAGCTACTAATATCTGGTTTAATTTGAACTTGAATTTTTTTAATATTATTATTTCAAAATCTTAAATTTAATTTGATCGTCCGATTATATAAATAAATAATTTTTTATGATGTTAATCAAGTTTTTTTAGTTTATGTTTTTTTTTTTTTGGATGTCGAACAAATTGAGAAAAAAATTGGAGATATTAATCATACTTGTTAGCCTATGTACTATGATTTCATTATTCAACACTCTCTTTTTTATTTTTTTTATTTCACATCATCTTCTCCTTTTTCCACCTAATAATTCAACACGCATTCAATTTTTACTCACAACAATAGTTTCGTTTAATAAAATTCAACACCATATTCCACCACCATTCACAACACACTAAAAATTTAAACATTCACAATAACCAATAAAATTTTGTAAAGTATTTTATGTACCCTCTCTCTTCTCATTCAACATGTTGAATGATTTCAACACCAAATAATTCACCTCACTTTCAACACTTCATTCAACATCCTATTACAAACATTCAACTATTGAATTTTTTTTCAACATCCTCATTATACATAGTCATATGAGAATATGCTTGTTTGACAATACTATTGGCAATTTTGTCTTGTAATATGTGTCGAACAAATTATTAAGTGGATTTCTTAACTCCTCCATGACCTTCTTATTCACTCCGACGAAATTCTCAAATTGTCCCTGAAAATCAGAAATATACTCCGGTTCGCATCCTTTATCATGCAAATCACGTTGAAAAGAGTTGGGTGTAAATCGAAAGTATATTTTCGATTTTAATCTATATATAATTTAAAATAAAACGTCTATGTGAGAACAAATTTGGAATAAAATCTTAATATTGCATTATTTAGTATGAAACCGGAAATATATTTTTGGTTTTCTCACAAATAGTTTAAAATATGGTGCATACTGAAAGTTCTTTTTCCAGTCCCACTCAAATATTTCGGAAAGTGGTGCGTACCAGAAATATATTTTTGATTTTTTAAAGGATATTTTAAGATTTTCATGATATGCAGCACACCCTTATGAGATAAGTTAAAAAAATCCACATTATTAATCAATTTTATTTTTTAATGTATTTTGGATTCAATTTCATTTTCTAATGTATTTTGGATTCATCGAGAAAATATATACACCATGTGGTTTTAAGTTGATGTTATTAGCAACTTCTTTTTTCAATATATCTATATATTCTAAAGGTTATTCAATTGAAATTGATAGTTTTCTTTTTATAACTGTTTCGGAGGGGATTTGATTATATGGCCAGACACTTATTCAATTGAAATTGATTGTTTTCTTTTTATAACTCGAATATTTGATTTGTTTGGCAGTACTTACATATCAATTTTTAAAGTAAAGATGGATAGCATGAGAATATTAATTGTTAGCGCATAGAAATCTTAGTACTCAGCCTATATAAAATTGATATATACCATACAAAACATGGTTATGAAATAATTATTGTTTGAAATAATTTGCATAGTGTCTTAAGTTGCTCGAATATAGTAATTTTGGTAATTTTCTTTTTTTACATATAATGATTATTAATATATTATATATTATTTGTTTTTTTTTTTAACTTCGCATAACAAAACAGATAAAGTAAATTTTGATATAATTTTTGTTCAAGTATTGACTACAGATTGTATTTTTGTATAATAGTTTAACTTTTTAAATGAGTAGTTGAAATGAAAAAGGTCGCTAAAGTGACATATTTTATGGAAATTACTTATGAAAAATGTTAAATAACTTTTTGGTTTTGTGTATGTTTGTCCATGCGAGTATCAATTAACGCAAAAGACAGTTGGTGGTTGGCCGATTTTCATACGCACTTGTGATGATGAACATGTGATAATTATAAGGCCTTACATGTGAATAGTAAGTCAATACAAAGAGGGGTTTATATTCGACATGTTTTTTATTATCAATGTTTGATCGTTACAACAAGAGTACCACTAGCAGTTAAGATTTGTGTCCAAAGACTCAATATTGATGGTGCACTAGGTATCATGAGGTGAGTTATTTAAACAAATTGATAATTCAGTTTTATTGTGAGTATATTTAAGATATTTAATTTTGTTCTTGTTTTTCAGTTACAACTGCTTCAATATCTGCAAATAAGAGTAAGATTCAAGTCCTTAATGTGACAAACTTTAAAGAATAGAATGAGAACATGAAAATTGTTCTTGGCTGCGTGAATTTTGACCTTGCATTAAGGATGAAACAACCACATTCTCCTTCGGAATTTGATTCCTCTGAACAGAGGAAATATTATGAGAAGTTGGTTCGCTCTAATCGCATGAGTCATGTTTTGGTTTGTTCCGAGGTCAATTTAGTTCCAGTACATTGAAACACTTGGTGATTAGACTGTGGTGCAACTACTAACACCGGTGTTTCAATGAAGGGTTTCCCAAATTATCGAAAATCAAATGATGTTGAAAGATACATCTATGTGGGAGATGGCAAGTCGATGGAGGTGGAAGCTATATGGCATTTTAGATTATTACTGTGTACCGAATTTTATTTGGATTTGAAACACTTTTTTGGTTCCGTCATTAGATGAAATTTAATTTCGGTTTCTTATTTGGACAAATCAGGTTATTTTTGTTCATTTGGAAACAATATGTTCAAGTTGCCTTTCAATTTAGATATTGTTTGAACCGGTCATTTATGGGTCATGATAATCTATATTTGCTTGACACAATATCTTCATATGAAAAATTATTGAATAGTTGAGGCAAGGCCTTATAAGCCAAATAAATTGGACTCCCGAATAGTGAGCAACTACTTTATTGGTTATTCTTAAAGATATAGGAGCTACAAATTTTATGATCCCAAATTAAATTAAATTTTAAGACGGGAACAACCTCATTCTTTGAGGATATTGAGTTTGTGGGGAACAATAAGGTTAGAAATTTTAATTTAGAGGAAGAATTAGTAATAACTTCAAAAAGCGTAGTTACTTATAAATCAAGTTGGAGGGAGTAGTGCAATCACTCTAGTCATAATCATAAAGTAGTATTGTAGTATTATTAGAAAACATGTAGATATAGTTACCATTTTTTATGTGTTTCATTTAATGCTATACGAGGACAATTTAGTCTTTACAATTCAATTTTTACACAAAAATAATATTTCTTAATAAAAGTGAAAGCATGAATAATTGCTTATAAATCAGACTGAAACGGAGTATTTTATTGAACGCAGGTACACTAAAATAAATATACTAGTGGTTGTACCTTAGCATGATTTGTTGTAAGTTGTTAATTGTGTTAAGGATATTAAGCATGCTAAGTCATGGTTAACACGTGATTTACTGAGGGCTAATTGTCATAGTTATATTATAGGATACAACTTCTCTATCCATCACAAAAAAAATTAGATAGTAAATTCCAATAAATCACATTCAATAAATCACATGATATTATTTAATTTTAACATATTTATTTATTTATTTATTATATAGTAAAATTATTTGTTGTTTCCAAAGCATTTTACATTGAATATAATCTTATCCAACTTTTTGAGTTGGGTAGAGTCATACCTTAATTTTTATCCTAAAATCTCACTTATACTACCATTACATTTCATCACAATCACAAGCTTGGTAAGCTCCTAACTCTTTGGTTTTTGGATTTGTTGTGTGGGAATTCATCAAACACTTTTGTGTTTTCTTGTATCTTTATGTTTATTTATTTTTATATTTTACTACCCCTATTCAAAATACAAAAACATTTCTTTGTTCCTTTTCTTATTTTGCAAGTTAAGACTTTGAATCAAAAGATCAAGATGGTTTCTAAATTAGGATTTTGATCCCCTAAATCAAAGTCAAAGTCAACAAGTAATCAACTAGATTTATTCTTCAACGCATGACCTATAATATTAGATCATATTCATGTCAAGATTCATTCAATATCAATTTGCCAAAAGAAATTCAAATTTGATGATTAGTTTTCAAGTTAACTCAAGATAGATTCTGTCATACTCCAATTTTTACTTGGATACTTTACCTTCACATATTTTCTTGTGCCACTTTATTTAATATAAATGGAATGACACAATTAGTAACATAGTGTGCAAGAGTTACGAGTTAGAGGTCACGAGTTTGAATTTCATTATTGACCTTATTTTTATTTATTATGTTATTTTCTATTTTTTACATTGTTTTAATATTACAAAAACAAAAACAAAAACAAAATCATCTTTCATTTTTAGTTTTTAATTTTTGTTTTTAGTATTTAAACATTTTTTAAAAATATTAAATTTTCATTAAAATTGTGATTTCTTGCATTTTTAGTCTAAAGAAAATAAATTTACAAAATATAAGATTTTTAATTTGAGTGGTTATCTTAGAGCATCTCCAATGGTGCAACTCAATTTTGGGTTCTTTGTGGGACCCATTAAGCCACGTCAGCTTGAAGCAACCAAACTAGTTTTTCACTCCAATGGTGCAACTCTAAAGAACTCATAATGGGTCCCACAACTTTACTTTATATATTAATATTTTATTCATATTAAATTCTATATCATTTAAAATAATAATTTTAATTATTTAAATTAAAATTTATATAAAATAAATAAAATTCAAATTAAACTTATAATTTAAAATGATAATTAAAATTAATTTCAAATACATTACATATAATTAAAAACAATAAAAATAAATAACATCACATAAATTAATCAAACTTAAATTTCATCATCTTCATGTCCAAAACGTTCCCAAATATACTCGACTAGATCTCCTTGAAGTTGACGATGAACTTGTTTTTCACGAATATTTGCTCTTCTTTGTAGTCTTGTTGCAAGATTCGGATGAGGACCGCTAAATGTTTCAGTTGTTGAGTGATTGTTATCCACATTATCATAAGAGTAATCAAAATTACCTCCATATGTATGTCGTTCATCTTCAACAATCATGTTGTGCAATATGATGCACGCATATATGGTATGTTTGAGGGTGTCCATGTGCCAGGCACGCGCTGGGCCACGTATAATTGTAAATCGAGATTGAAGCACTCCAAATGCCCTCTCCACATCTTTTCTAGCTGATTCTTGATGTTGAGCAAATAATTTTTTCTTCTCTCCTTGTGGCATTGAAATGGTCTTCACAAATGTAGCCCACTCAGGATATATACCATCGGCTAAATAATACCCCATATTATATGGTGTTCCATTGATTGTATATTGCACATTGGGAGCATGTCCTTCCAAAATATCGTTAAACACGTTGGATTGGTTTAACACATTAATGTCATTGTTTGAACCAGCAATACCAAAAAAAGCATGCCAAATCCATAAGTCTTGTGATGCCACCGCTTAAGCATGATTGTGGGCTTTCCATGATCACCTCGACAAAATTGTCCTTTCCATGCAACAGGACAATTTTTCCACTCCCAATGCATACAATCAATGGAACCTAACATACCTGGAAAGCCACGTGACTCTCCCATTTGTAAAAGATGTTCAACATCAGTGTTGTTAGGCTTTCTCAAATACTCAGCCCCAAATACAACATTCACGCCCCGAACGAATCTTTGTAAGCACTCAATTGAAGTGCTTTCACCTATTCGAACATATTCGTCTACAACGTCAGCAGGAGACCCATACGCCAACATACGAATAGCAGATGTACATTTCTGCAATGGTGAAAGACCCATTTTACCAGTTGCATCAACCCTCATTTGGAAATATTCATCATGATTTCCAAGGGCATCTACAATTCGAAGAAATACATGCCTATGCATTCTGAACCTTCTTCGGAATTGAACATCCGTATCTTGGGTTTTCAGAAGTAGTCATTGAATAATCGATTGTGCCCTTCTTCACGACTACGATCTACCATTGTTCTTCTCTTTGGCATAGATCAACTTCCAGATTGACGTTCATTTTCAAGCAATTGTTCTTCATCACTATCGTCGATAAATTCTTCTTCAATCAACTCCCAAAATTCTTGGTCGAAATCATCTGATTATGCGAATCCATTTTAGTGAATTAAGAATGATAGAAAAATGAGAGAAGAATTAGAGAAGTATGATAGAAGAATAAGATGAGAATGAGAAAACAATGACATAAGTGATAGTATATATAATGGTTTGAATAACGGCTAGTTTGAATAACGGCTAGTTTGAATAACGGCTAGTTTGAATAAAGGATAGTTTGAATAACGGCTAGTTTGAATAACGGCTAGTTTGAATAAAGGATAGTTTGAATAACAGCTAGTTTGAATAAAGGATAGTTTGAATAACGGCTAGTTTGAATAACATAATATTTATTATAATTTAAAGTAGTACTAATGACCATTTTACATAGGTGTTGATAAATTAAAGTGGTACTAATTACCATTTTACATAGGTGTTGATAAATTAAAGTGGTACTAATGACCATTTTACGTCAATGATACTAACTACATTCCATATTTTTTTCATCTTATTACAATATTTTTCATGAATATCTCGTTGATTATCATTCATAGTAGAAGTGTCTTTCATGATGATATTCATTGCCTTTAGTTCTAGCTCGTCCTCCTTACATTGAGCTAGTCTTTCCATTGCTGCTGCTCTTTTAATCCTTGCATCTTGCATTGCATTTGGAATTTCCTTTGCCTTACCCTTCCTTTTTGCTGCTTTTTGTCCCATTGGACGCTCCATTGGTGATGATGAGTTAAACTCATAACTTGAAGGTGTATTTGGGTTATCCGATGATGCCCCACTAGCAGAGCTCTTTGTAATTTTTTTCCAATCGATTCTCCCATCCATTTAGGTTCATCTTTTAACAATCGCCATACATACTCAAGATTGAATGTTGTACCTCCATCCTGAGCAAAAATAGCATGTGCAGCAACCATGATATCGTTCTCCGATGTCCCACTTTTTTTCCATTAACAACTTGTTTGTAACACCCAACAAATTTTTGAACCAAGCCATTTATTCGATGCCATCGACATTTTAATTGCCCGCTTAACTTTTCCCGATTGCCCGATCTCGGTTATAATTGGCAGCGATTCTTAACCAAAAACTCAGCTTTTTGATCAACTCCCACAATTGGATCCTTTGAAACATTGAGCCATGATTGGATAAGCAGTATATCTTCATCCCTTGTAAATTGCTCTCGAGATTTTTTTTTAACGACAACCCTTTCTTCTTTTTCAGTACCAACTTGAGTAGAAACTGGTGGAACTTGACATCCGGACATAAACCTAATCGGTGTTTCCGGAAAAAATATGGCGGGGTTTGTTGGCACAGATGGAAATTGAGAATTTTGAGGATTAGGATTTTGATAATTTGACATGTAATTGAACATAGCTTGTTGATAATGAAAATGATTAGGATCCATTTGGCCTAAACAATTTTAATTTAAAGTAGGAAGATGATATTGTGAGAAAGAAATAAAATTATGAGAGTAAATTGTGAGAAATAAATAAAATTATGAGAACAAATTGAGAGAAAGAAATAAAATTATGAGAGCAAATTTGAGTATACAACTTATCACTTTATCATATTTATAAAGAAATAAATTATTAAAATAAAATAAAAACAAAACAAAAAAAATGAACCGTTATGCAACGGCTAGTTAATTTATATTATTTTTTTAATATAAGGACCGTTGCTTCAAAGTAATACGTTCTCCACTTAGAGAACTCTTGCAGCTACTTTATTTAACTTTAATGCTGTCAGGTGTAAAACTTAACATAAGAACCCAACATTGGAGCTGGTCTTAGGAAGTAAATCAAAATTATTCATACAAAGAATATTTTGATTTTGAGTTTTTATGATAGTTTCATTAGTTTTTAATAGGTGATTTAATTTCCTTTTCCATTTAATCCTATTTTTAACTATAAATAAGTCACATTTTCTATACATAGAGAAGCCACTTTTCTACACAAAACACCACTCCATTCACGGACCAATTCCATTATCCACTAACCTATTCTATACTATTTTTCCACTAATTCATGCCCTCTTATTTTGCCTTTTCTACGTTTTGCACAGTATAAGACATCATGTAAAAATTCATCACCAAACCTCAAAATCCACTCACAAACATCATCAACATGAAACCCAATCATTAAACCATGAACTCTCATTCATCACATTAACCTTCATGCACATCATTGTCATTTTGTTTAAAACCTGTCAAAAGGTTACAATCAAAGCATTGAATATTGCTTTGTTGAGAGAACCATGAGTTTGAAAGAAGAATAAGAGATGAAAGAAAAGATTTTGGGTTATGCTATCTCACGTTTTGGTTTTGGTTTTGGTTCAGTGGTTTTTCTATATTTTTATTATTATATCCATGGTGTTGGTGCACAAGAATCGAAGATGATAGGAATAATGAGAGAATAATAAGAGAATGACGGCTACGTAAAAGAGAAAGAAATAAGGATTGTTATTATAAATGACATCTACTACTAGTCTATTTATACAATGGAAAAATTGTCACATAGGCCCTAATAAAGTAAACTCAGTGACCAAGATAAAAGGTACATAAATAGGAAATACTAAATTACCCTTTAATATCATCCCTTAATTTATATTTCTATACAAAACTAACAACACCAATTTCATCCCTTAAGAAGAGAAATTGATTCGTCTTGATTGTCTTCGTTAGAACATCTGCCAACTGCTTCTGGGTGCTACAGTGCACAACTTCTAATGTTCCATTCTGAACTTGGCTTCTCAAGAAATGATACTTAGTTTCAATATGTTTGCTTCTTCCGTGTAACACAGGATTTCTGGCAAGATTGATTGCAAACTTGTTATTAATCATCAGCTTCAGAGGCTTCTTTACTTTAATCTTCAGATCTTCTAATAAGTTTAGAAGCCACACAGCTTGACATGCAGCTACAACACCTGCAATATATTCAGCTTCATACGTTGATAGAGCAACAACAACTTGCTTCTTGGAACTCCAAGAAATAGGACCTCCCAGAAACTTGAATAAGTATCTAGAAGTACTTCTTTTATCAACTCTATCACCACACCAATCACAGTCAGAGTAACTCATTAACTCTGATTTTGTCTTTCTTCCAGAAGGAAATAATACTCCAAACTTCAAAGTTCCCTTGATATACCTCAAAATTCTAATAGAAGCTTGATAATGGGACCACTTAGGTTTACTCATGAACCTACTAACCAATCCAACTGCATAGGAAATATCAGGTATGGTATTACACAAATACCTCAGAGAACCAACCAACTGTTTGAAGGTCGTAGCATCCATATATTCAGCCTCAGAATCAGAATCCAATTTATGATTGGTTTCTGACTGTGTAACATCAACCTTGCAATTCTCCATCTTAAACTTCTTTAGAAGTTCTAGTTCATACTTCAGCTAATGCAAAATGATACCCTCCTTCGAGTACAAAATATCCATCCCTAGAAAATATACCATATTTCCCAGATCCGTCATCTCAAATTCATTCATCAACACTTTCTTGAACTTGATTATATCTTCTGGGCACCTCCATGTAAGCAATATGTCATCAATATAAAGACACACTAGAATTATATTGCTTCCAGAATGTTGCACGTGAACTCCATATTCCATCTCACACTTCTGAAACCCTTACTTCTTGAAAAATGAATTAATCTTCTGATTCCAAGCTCTGGGCGCTTGCTTCAATCCATACAGAGCTTTATGTAACTTGTACACCTTCCCTTCCAGATTCTTTTTTCACGAAGCCAGGAGGTTGTGACACGTATACCTCTTCTTGTAATGGACCGTTCAAAAATGTTGACTTCACATTCAAATGCACCAGAGGCCAACTTCTATTTGCAGCTAAAGCAATCACTAGTCTGATTGTTTCATGTCTAGCTACAGGTGCAAATACCTCAAAGTAATCTAGTCCAGGATTCTGAAGAAAACCTCTGGCCACTAGCCTTGCTTTGTGCTTACCAACTGATCCATCTGGCTTAAGCTTCACCTTGAAAACCCATCTGACGTTGAAGGCTTTCTTTTTCTTCAGAAGCTTAGTCAACTCCCAAGTTTTGTTTCTTTCTATAGCCTCAAGTTCTTCTTTCATGGCATTCAGCCAGACTTTCTTCTTGAGTGCTTCTTCAATACCCAAAGGTTCAGAATCTACTAACATGGCACACTGAATGACTTCTCCCTTTGAGTCAACTTCGGTGTCTTGCAGCATGTCAAAATCTGCAAACCTTCTAGGTATAGTTCTGATTCTTTGTAGCCTCTGAACTTGTTCTGAATTTTCTTCAGAACTTGGAACAATATTAACTTCTGGACCTTGTCCAGAAACCCTATATTCAGAATTTCCATCTTCAGAATCATGACCATGAGAAGAGGTTGGACTGCCTTTAGAAGCTCTGCCTTCAGAAGATCCACCTTTAGAGTCGTGATTGCCACCAAAAGCATGATCATCTCCTAAGCTTGTCCTCCGAACCTCGTCTTGAGTTTTCCTTCCGAAACATGATCGCCACCAGATTTTGGATCAAAATCAAAATCTGGATCAGAATCAAATTCACTATCTGACTCATCTTTAGAGTCACCAGAAGATTCATCATCTTCTGACTCTAACTCTTCTTCAGAACTTTCAAGTTCAGACTCTTCTTCCTCTTCTTCAGAAGTTTCAACCTCTAACTCTTCTTCAGAAGTTTCAACTTCTGACTCTTCAATGTAATTTTCTGACTCTAACTCATAAAGAAATACTCCTTCTGAATTAGAATATTCAGAGTCATCTTCATCCCCTTCAAAATTAGAAAATGACAACCTCATGGGTTCTTCGTCAGATTCATAAGCCATCAATAACAGATGTTCATCATTTGAATCTCCTCTGGCTATGTTTGCTTCTTCTGATTTCCTTCCTTTGTTTGACCAACAATTTCTAGCCAAAATGGCAAAACTGCTTACAACAGTAACATTGAACTTTCTTCTTCTCCTTTCCCTTCTGATGTTTCTTCTCATCAGAAGTTGAGGTTTCTGACTTCTGGAATCTATCACCACGTTTATTCTTGGTCTCTGATCAAGAATGCTTCTAGTCCTTCTTGACAAAAGCTTTGAGCTTGCTCAACTTCCTCTCATAAGTTCTTTCAGTGAGACGCAACTCATGCGCTTCTAGACTACTTTGCAGCTCTTCTTTTCTCATAGTTTCCAGATCTTTAGAATGTTCAATTGCTACAACAATGTAATCAAATTGAGGAGTAAGTGACCTCAATATTTTATCTATGATTATTTGTTCAGAAAGGGTTTCTCCACAAGTCTTCATCTCATTAGTGATCAGAATCACTCTAGAGAAATACTCTGAAACCTTCTCATTGTTCTTCATGTTGAGATTCTCGTATTTCTTTCTCAAGAACTAAAGCTTTACCTTCTCCACTAATGTGTCACCACCGTAACATCTGACCAGTGTGTCTGTAATACGGTGAACTGACTTTGTAGGTTTTTGTATCGCAAATGTGCGGATAGCAAGAGTCGCCACCAACTTTTCTTTTATCCAATTAAGGGAAGGTGAAAAGAACAGGAAAAGACCTTCGTTAGATTCGAGTAAGGGAGAAGGTTATGAAAAGGGAAGGTATTAGCACCCTTTTCATCCGTAGTTATCTACGGCTCTTAGTTGCTCTTAGATCACTTTAAAATTGTGCTACGTGTGTTTGACAAAATGTTTTGAAAAGGCATTTCGCTTTGACTTTGTAATGATTCATGTAGGAATGTATACAAAGTGTTCGGAAATGTTTCGTTTTGAAAAGAGTTTTGAACTTTGACAAAAGTGTGTGGTGTGAAAAGTATTTGATAGAGCAAGTAACTAAAAGTCTTATTACCTACTCAGAATTGGTCGTTTTCGTGTTATTTTACGTTCCTTTAGAATAGTGCTATCCATACCATTAATTGGTAGGTAACTCCATTCGTTGGATGTAAGCGGGACATTCGAAGGGGCATCGGATGGTCATAGAAAGAAACTTGTAGGAAGTATCCTAGCACATTTGAAGGGACTATCATCATTTTTTGTAGGCGACAATCGAGGGTCAAGATCATGTATTCGGAGGCGACGTCGTGGGTCTTATGATCTTTTTATCGAAGGGACTATGATGATTTGTTTTGAAGGCAACGGTGCTAGAATACCTCTACGTTCGAGGGACATGACCATTTGAATTCGTAAAGGCAACGAGAGAGAATTACCCTAAGGGGTGCATGTGTGAATGAGTGTGTCAATTCAGATATGTTTATCTTGCAAATTAGAGTGAGCTAAGTTCAATTTTAGTCTTGCCATACACGCCTAATTACTAACAGATTATAAGGTGCGGAAAGTAAATTGCGGAAAGATAAATCCTACGCTATTACATGGCTTTGGGGCAGATACATAATTTAAAATGCGGAAAATAAAAGCCCTAATTAAGCTATTACATCCCATAAGCAATTACATTATTGGAAAAAAGAAAATGGTAAAAAGAAATCGTCCGAAATGGGATAACCTGTGAAAAGATGAGAAATCAGAAAATACGAGGGAATCGAATAAGAGAAAAATGTTAGTAAAAATGCAAATTTTTAAATGAGAAAAATATTTCATGCTGGAAATAACATTAATATGCTAAAATAATTTTTTGGGATTTTTTGGAGTTAATTTAATAATTAAAAACTAATTAAATGTGATTTAAATGATAAATTAGCAATTAAATTAAATATGCATGCAAAAATAATATTTTTAATTTTATAAATTAAATAAACATTTTCTGGAAATAATGCAAAAAGAAAAATATTTTTTGGTGTTTTTTAATGCATGATAAAAATTATTGAAATTAAATTAAAATAACATGGAAATATTAAGAAAATTAGAAAAATAGGAAAAAATTTGCAAACATGTGAAAATCAAATGCCATGGCCAGGGATCGAACTGGGGACATTCCTTTCACAACCCCACGCCTTTGCCATCTGAGCTGGAGCGCACGCGTGTCATTGAAACGAAACGAGTGGTTTACAAACAAGTGTCGCTCCCTGATTGCCTCGTCCCCGCGCCAAACTTCATCTTCTTCAATTCAAATTCTGGGAACTTTGCGTCGGCTTTGGTTCGACGCTATAACCCCTGCTAAATCAAAAATCACATACATATAATATAAATGAAATCTAAAGCCATGGTTCGACTCGTCTTGGTCCACTGAACATCCTGATGGCATCGGTTTGGTCCAATTTATCCTATTAAGAGAAACCCTTAATCGTGACCAGAAACCCTAGCTATGGTAATTTGTGTTCCAGGCCATAGAAACTCAATCAAACTGCCCAGAACGTTTGCAAACTTCCTACTAATCACAAAAACAACAACAAATCATGTTAAAAATGCATGAATAATGGAAATCGATTTTGAGAAAAACATGAACAAACTAAATTCGGATTTCGTGATTCTTGATACTTTTAGACAATGTAAGGGTCTGGATCGATTCAGGAGGTATCAAGGAATGTGTTTGAGTGCTTGGAATCAATTGAATCGACCTAGAACTGTGGCTGCCAGTTGCTTCAAGAACACGATTTCTTTGAGTTTGAATAGGGTTTCTCCAACCAATTTTTCTACCCTAATTCGTGTGGCATGTATTGTATATATATAGTAGATGGAATTGGAGCTGATTTGAGAAAGAATCAATCATCAATCAATGCAAAATATATTTGATTTTGTACCAAATCAAATTTTCTCTTCTTTGATCAATTTCAATCAATTCTTGCCATATCCAATCAAATTTTGAAATTTGGCTTTATTGGTTGCTTGGATCTCAAGGAAGAGAAAAATCAAATTTGCAATTAATTTTGATTTTATACTTTATTTTTGAATTTAATTTGTATTTAAATGAATAACATACAAATTAAATAGAAAAATAAAATAAAAATTCGTGGCATTGGGCTTGGATATTCCTAATTGCATAAGGGACAAGTTTGGATGAAGAAAAGTAGGCCCATTTGCAAAAAATTGATTTTTAGAAGTATCTCTCTTTGTGCATCTCTTCAAAATTGCCCAACTTGTGAATGGTGTATCTTGCTCAATTTTCCACATTTTTGAGTGTTCTTGGACTTTTTGGAAATATCTAAGAGTCCTCTAACCAACCTCTTTGGTTTCATCTCAATTGGAGTTTCCATGCTCAATATATCTTCAAAACAAAATGTTGACTTTTTGTTGACTTTGAAAAGGACCTGTAATGTTTTGATCCATACCTTCCAAATGAAGCATTTTGTGAACATTCTTGTGAGATATGAAGTTGTAGAGAATTGAATTTCCTTCAAAACAAGAGGTGGTGGAAAAATTTCTGAGAAAGTATGAAGAAGTTATGCTCAGTCAAAGTTTGGTTGACTTTTCACTGAGAAACCCTAATTTAGAAAGTTTGACTTTTGAGCAAATCTTGAGTTTTCTTGATGAATCATGATCAACAACCCTTGATCAAATGATGAATGTAACTTCAAAATGAGGATGTTGACCAAAATTATGAAGTTTGACATGTTGACCACAATTGACTTTTTGTCCAATACAACTGATTTTCAACCATCTGAGCAATTGTCTGAGGAAACTTGACTTGTGAGGCTTGAAACTTGACATGGAGAATATTTGAAGCATATGAGGAGGCATGAAGACCATTGGAGATGTTGGAAGCCCATCTTGATCTAAGAATTGTCAAACCCTAGTTTGGGTTGATTGTCTAGGAGAGGTTTGTCGATCAACCTTGTGGAATCCTTGAGCATATGTGTATGAAATATCTTGAGAAGATGGAGGGCAAATTTTGGGGTATGACAGTGTCCCAGCCTCCTTTGATGTCATCGAATCTACAATCTTCTCAAACATGTTCACATCCACACACTGATGGATGAAGAACAAAGCCTTCTGATCTTTCTTCCTCTTGTTTCTCGCTCTCTCTCTCTTTTCATCGCATCTTACGCTGGAATATACCCATCAGTAACAAGCTCCAGAACATCTTGAGCCCCAAATAACACATGCATCTGAATCATCCATCTGTTCCAGTTCTTGCCATCAAAAACTGGAAGTTTGGTACTCATATTGTCATTTCCGTTCATCTTCTATCTTGTACAGTACACTCAGATCTTCACTCACACAGTGTTTCCTAACCCACAAAATCAGAAAATGTGATTCTGTTACAATTTTGTTCAAAGATTCAACGTGAACCCAAAAACAAAATCAATCACACAACACTCAAGTTTCACTCGTGTTTTCCTATGAATCGAACCGGAGCTCTAGATACCAATTTGTTGATGCACAAGAATCAAAGATGATATGAATAATGAGAGAATAATAAGAGAATGAGGACTACACAAAGGAGAAAGAAATAAGGATTGTTGTTATAAATGACATATACTACTAGTCTATTTATACAAGGAGAAAATTGTCACATAAGCCCTAGTAAAGTAAATTTAGTGACCAAGATAAAAATTACATAAATAAGAAATACTAAATTACCCTTTAATACATGCCACGTGTCAAGTTTCTATTTGTGCAAATTAATTTTGAAATAATCAAACTAATTTAATAATTATGATAAGTATTAGCATTTGTATTCTTATTTTTCTTTGAATTAGGGGGTCTCCCCGACGTTAACTAACACCATTTGTTTATTTTAACTTTTTATTTTATAAATCATTTGTTATTATTTTTCTTTGTTATCATGATAATTGTGGAACATTAGGATATTAGTGAATTTGTAATTAAGTTAGTTTGTTTGTTCGTTAGACTTATTAATTCAAAAACGCAAAAACATACTTCTAATTTTTTTATGAACTTAGGTTAATTTAGGTTAGCTAATCTTCCTGTTCCATTAAAAAAATATAAAAGATGTCACATTTAGATTTATTTAGTCATGTAGCTGTTAATTTGATTAATTGGGCTAGATTAAATTAACTCGTACATAATAAAAAAAATAATAAAAACAATATTTTTTTTCCTCCTCATTCTTTTTGCAAACAATTGTTTAGCCTTAACACGGATAGTTCAAGAGGTTTGTTCTGAACTGACCCAACACTTGGTCCACAGTCAGAGGCCCAATCTTGTAGACAGAACTAAGACCCATTCGCCCATAAAGAGGACAATTCGCATCACTTACGTGAAGGCCACGTGGCCAACGGTCATTTGACTACCACGTGTCCCCCGAGAATATCAGACCAGGGTTTCGCCACCTCAACCGCCACCTGCCCTCCGGAAACACCGGATTAAACCCGGATATCCCGGAGTGACAATCCAGGGAGGAGGCCACGTGATGGCCTCCATGCACACGCAAGCTCTGGCAGTCCATTAGTGGGCTTGGATCACCACCCACTAACTGGACCTTGGCCCAGCGCTGGGGGATATAAATACCCTCTCACTTGAGAGGGTCAGGTAATTCATTCTGCTCACTTCTACTTGCTTGCTTCCTTTTGCCTTCTCTCACTTTGGCATCGGAGTGTCTTGCAGGTACCCCCCCTCTTCTCATTCAACCGCAGTTGCAGATTGGGCCGTGACACCTTCTGATCAGGTACGATCAATGGCGCCGTCTGTGGGAAACTTGCTTCCCCGCCTTCTTTCAGTCCGAAGACCAAAGCAAACCAACTCCGTTCGTCATGGCCGACCCTGCAGCCAACGTTGAGAATACTCTTCTCGCCGATCTGGCCGACCAAAACCACACGGTTTTCCCCGAATCAGATCCCCGGGATGGGCACACAGCCTCTTCCTCAACGGGATCCCACCGAGGAGATGGCCGCATAGGCGAGGCTCACCGCCGTCATGTCGCCGACCCTGCGGTTTTTCAAGAAGTCCAAGCGCCTCCCGACGCCGACCCAACAGTCGTCGCTCTATTCGCGGCCATCAACCAGACCAATCTCATGCTGTTCACCCATGGCGAGCGCCTCCACGTGCTGGAAGCTTCCCGTCGGTCGCCTCAAAGACACCGGCGGCCCGATTCTTG
This sequence comes from Vicia sativa, assembly GCA_021764765.1. Classification (NCBI taxonomy): domain Eukaryota; kingdom Viridiplantae; phylum Streptophyta; class Magnoliopsida; order Fabales; family Fabaceae; genus Vicia; species Vicia sativa. The sequence continues at coordinate 100,209,025 of CM038796.1, read as the reverse complement.
GTCACCATCCCCCAGAAAGCATCGCTCCCGAACTCCCCCCGCGGAGAACCAGGAGAGATGATACTCCCAGCCCGACGCGTCACTCTAAAGGTAGAGGACCCGTAACCGAGCGGAATCCTCCAGAACAGCCCAAGAAGCGAGCTCGTTCGCCTCCCCGACGAGAGCGCGGGACAGACGAACCAAGGAAGAGTCGGGCGGATATCCCATCAAGAGCCTTCAACAAGACATCACGCCGATCTCGCTCGCGTTCTCCCAATCAGACGAGGAAGACCCCATGACCCCTTGTCCGCTAGCATCATGGAGGCACCGATTCCCGGGAATGGAAAAGCCTCCTCGGCTAGCTATGACGGGTGAATGACCCTATCGACCACATCGACGAATTGAAGCCATGCTCCAGACCTCAACGTCGGTGGGCGATCAAGTCTTGTTGTTTCCCACTCTCCGGAAATGACCATGGTATAAGATCTTGCCCGGGTCCATACACTCGAGGAGGCCGAAAGCCACGACCACCTTCACCGCCTCCCGCAAGCACCCGAAGACCGAGGCCTCCCTCGAGGCCATCATCCAGAAGAGCGATGAGACACTCCGGGAGTACATCGACCGCTTCAATAGGAAGCCATCCGGGTTTCTGCGACGAGATGAAGCGTTACTTGGAGACTACTCCCCGACACCGATTTGTAAAGGCGCCGGATTGAACCTCCGACCACCTTCGACGCCCTCCTTGACAAAGCACGAGCTTATATCACCTATGAGGAGAAGGAGGCGACCAATCGCGCACGAGACTCGAGGAGTCGCGGTTCGGCCAACTCCACGCGACATCAAGATGGCCGACGTACAGAAGCGGGGTCATCTCGCCGCCCTGATGACAAACGGCGGGAGGACAGACCTCGGGAGCCCCGAGATCAACGAGGCCCCGCTAGACGTTTCTCCGACTACACCCCGCTGACGACCTCCCGCGAGCGGATCCTAGCAGAATGCTCGGCCACGGAATTCAAAGACGGCGGGGGTCAGACGCCCGAAGTCCACTCCCCCAAAGCCTGGCGCTGACAGAACCAAGTACTGCCAATACCATCAGAGCCATGGCCACCTGATCGAGGATTGCATCCACCTCAAGGACGCCATCGAAACATTAATCAAAGGCGGGAGGCTCGAAGACTTTCATGCCCCTGCAAACGTGGAAGAAGACTCCCCCCGTTCACCCACAGCCGATGAGAGGGATTCCCGGCGACCATGGTCATCTCTGGTGGTGGTGATGCCCAGATTTCCATCAACTCGGCCAAAAGGAAATTCGAGGAACTGATCGAGAAGGCCCCAGTCAACGAGGTCTCCCTCGAACAATTTCGCGGCAGATCAGAGCCGATCACTTTCTACCTGGAGGAACTCCCCGGGGGAGCGCCCAACGCTCATATTCCCCTCCTTATCAAGGCAAGGATGAAGAATTTCGAAGTACACAGAATCCTCGTAGATGAAGGAAGTTCGATAGATGTGATGTATACTCATCTCTTTCGGACTCTACAACTCGACGAATCCCATCTATCACCTTATGTGGGATCTGACCTACATGGGTTCAATGGCTCCACCTCCCGACCTTGGGGATACGTTGAGCTCCTCGTCACCTTCGGCGAAGACGTCGCTTCCCGGCAGGTCAAAGTCCATTTTCTGGTGGTCGACTGCCATTCCCTCTACAATGCCATTCTGGGGAGAACCACTATGGCCGAGCTCACGGCCGTCCTTTCAACCGTCAACCTAAAGCTGAAGTTCTACACCAAGCGGGGACGCGTCGCTACCATCTACGGCGACATCAAAGCTGCACGGAGGTGCCACAACGCTGCCGCCAGAGGGCAAACCCTGGTAGATCCAAAAGCCCAGGCGACCGACAAGAAGGATGGGCCAGACAGCACCCAGGTCGAGCTTACCAAGACCGCAGAGCCTCAAGACCCCAACGTGAACACAGTGGACCTCGACACCAGGTTTACAAAGGACGAAGCCGACGGACAAGTTAGAGACACGGATCCTCTCCGCCCAATCCCGGATGGCGAGTTCGAGCTCTTTCCGCTCGGAGAGGATCCCAGTAGATGTGTCAAGCTCGGAAAGGATCTCCCTGACCTCACGAAGAAGCAACTCAAGGTCTGCTTTCGGGACAACGCAGATCTCTTCGCATGGAGTGCAGCAGAGATGCCCGGACTCAACCCCGAGGTCGCCTGTCACCAGCTCGTCATAGATCCAGCCGCTAGGGCCGTAGTGCAACGTAGGCGTAGGCAGTCTCCCGAGAAAGCGGAGGCTGCTGAAAAAGCTGTAAAGGACCTCCTAGAGGCAAATTTTATTTCCGAGGCCAAGTACTCAACTTGGCTCTCAAACGTTGTACTTGTTAAAAAATCTAATGGAAAATGGCGTATGTGTGTTGACTACACTGATCTCAACCGGGCATGTCCCAAAGATGCTTTTCCTTTACCTAACATTGACATGCTGGTCGACAACTCGGCCCGCTATAAATTATTATCTTTTATGGATGCTTATTCAGGTTACAACCAGATCCCAATGGCGATGGCCGACAAACGCTGCACGACCTTCATAACGGCCTCGGGCAATTACTACTACAATGTAATGCCTTTCGGGCTGAAGAACACGGGAGTTACTTATCAGCGGATGATGAACAAAGTCTTTCGTGGCGAAATCGGCGACATGCTCGAGGTTTACATGAACGACATGATCATCAAGTCCCACACCGAGGTCGACCATGCTTCGCATCTAAAGAGAGTATTCAATCAAGCCCGACGATATCGAATGCGCTTTCAACCCAGAGAAGTGCACATTCGAGGTAAAAGCAGGCAAATTCCTCGGTTTCTATCTAACTGAACGGGGAATCGAGGCAAATCCCGACAAATGTCGGGCATTTTCCGAACTGCCAACTCCCAGCTCCAAAAAGTCCATTCAGATCTTGAACGACATGCTGACCTCCCTGTCCCGTTTCGTCGCCAAGTCGGCCCAACACGCCCTTCCTTTTTTCAAACTATTAAGGAAAAGGCCGACTTTCGAATGGAACGAGGAATGCGAGGAAGCCCTTTTGCACCTTAAGCAGATACTTTCCCAGCCACCCGTGCTCTCGCGACCACAAAGCGGAGAAACATTGTACTTGTACTTAGCCGTGTCCAATGAAGCAGTAAGTGCGGTCCTCATCCGCGAAACCGAGAACGGCCAGAAGCCCGTTTATTTCACGAGCAAAGCCCTTCAAGGGCCCGAGACACGATATCAACAAATCGAAAAGGTCGCGCTCGCCCTCGTCATCACCGCGAGGAGGCTTCGATACTATTTCCATGCCCACACCGTCGTCGTGCGAACCGAGCAGCCCATAAAACAGCTCCTCGCCCGCCCCGACATGGCCGGCCGAATGTTGAGGTGGTTCCTCGAGCTCTCCGAGTTTGACATCCGCTACAAGGGAAGGAAGGCCCTGAAGGCGCATGCGCTAGCCGATTTTGTCGCCGAGATGACTGCGCATGAGCAGTTACCTACCGGGGATAAAAGGTGGACCATCTACATTGATGGGGCCTCGAGCTCGACGGGAAGCGGGGCAGGAGTCCTCCTCAAAAACGAGGAAGGCATCGTTATCGAGCATTCCCTAACCCTCGCTTTCCCAACATCCAACAATCAGGCCGAATACGAGGCCTTGCTCACGGAAGCCTCCGAAGATATGGGCGCGAGTGATCCAAGTATTCACGGACTCCCGTCACGTCCGGTTCTCGGAGAGTACCAGACCAAGAACAATAGCCTCATCGAATACCTTAATCTCGTTAAAGAGAAAATGAGGAACTTCGACCGAGCAGAAATTAAGCATGTTCCCCGAGAACAGAATATCCGGGCAGACATCTTGTCAAAACTTGCGAGCACGCGAAAGAAAGGTGGTAACAAGTCCTTGATACAAGAGTCGCTAGCTCGCCCGAGCATCGAAAAATCCTCAGTGATGCTCGACATATACGCCATCGGGGACGCAGATTGTTGGATGACCCCCGTGTTCAAATACCTGACGCGAGGGGAACTGCCCGCTAATAAACTAGAGGCAGCCGCCACCAAACATCGCGCATGCTCATATGTTGTCCTCGAGCTGCGTTTATATCGGCGAGGATTCTCCGTCCCCCTCCTCAAGTGCGTCGAGGAGGCCAAGGTGCCCAGTGTGCTCCATGAAATCCACGAAGAAATCAACGCCCAACACTTGGGTGGTCGGTCGTTGGCCCGTAAGGCATTGCATGCCGGATACTATTGGCCCACTATGCAAAAGGACGCAAAGGAACACGTCAAAAGGTGCGACAAATGCCAGCGCCACGCCGACATGCATATTTCTCCACCACATGAACTCACCACGCTTACATCCCCGTGGCCCTTCAGCTGGTGGGGTATGGATATTCTCGGACCTTTTACACAAGGCTCCTACCAGAACAAATATCTGATTATGGCCGTAGACTACTTCATGAAGTGGATAGAGGCCAAGGCCCTCGCCAAAATCACCTCCTTTAACATCCTCTGTTTTTACAAACGGAACGTCCTTGCCCGCTTCGGCATCCCGCAGGCCCTCGTCACAGATAATGGAACGTAGTTCACTGACCAGAATTTCCTTAGTTTCGTCACCCGACTGGGCACCAAGCAGCACTTCACTTCGGTCGAGCACCCACAGACCAATGGCCAAGAAGAGGCCGCAAATAGGGTCTTGTTGCGGGAACTCAGGCGGCGGCTCGGGGAGGCCAAGAACAGGTGGGTCGAAGAGCTGCACAACGTGCTATGGGCTTATAGAACAACTCCCCACTCAACTACCAGGGAATCTCTTTTCCGGTTGACATACGGGACGGAAGCGGTTATACCTGTAGAAATCAGGGAACCATCGAGGCGTACCGAGTTTCCCCTGGATGAGGAGATGAATGACGAGGCACTACGCGAGGAGTTGGACTTAGTCGATAAAATCCGAGAAGGTGCAGCCCTCCGGGAAGCCCGTTTGAAACAACAAATTACTCTACGCCACGACTGCAAGGTCATCAAGCGCGAATTCGACGTCGGCAGCCTAGTCCTCCGGAGGAACTAAAAGGAGTCTCGCGAGGGGAAATTGGCCGCCAATTGGGAAGAGACCCATATCGCGTCCGAGCAAAAATGGACATAGGTGCCTATTACTTGGAAAATCTAACCGGAGTACAACTCCCTCGACCTTGGAACGCTACAAAGCTCAAACAATATTACAGCTAAGTCAGCTCGGCCACACTCCCAGGACTTAGTGGCTGGCGGTCCCCATACACGGAGACTTAGCTCGGCCTTGGGCCGCAAAATGGTGCTAGCGCGAGCCCCAAACCATCAACAGGCGGGGGCTTTCCTCGATAAAGTCGAGCAAAGAGTCCATCGCATGATGCAGATTCCTCGACCCATGTCTGCGGACGATCACGCACTTTTGGCAGGATGTCCGACTCGCGACGAACGATCCACGCCTTGAGGGTGTAGTCCCAAACGCGACTACATCCTCGCCAGGAGGCCTCTGTGGCCTCCGAACCTAGCATATGCGCTAGAAACAACAACAAGGTCGAGCATATTCAATTAAAACAATTAAAATAATAACAGCAGGGATTCATAAATAAAAACGACCAACAAAGGTCGACAAAGTAAAAAAAATGGGCATCTGACCCAGAGTTCATACAAAAATTCAAAAATGGCACGCAGGCCAAAGATAGCGGACACGCAGGCCCAATTACAAACTAGGCATCGGGGGGAGGCACAATCTGCCCGTCCACAACACGGTGAAAGGGGCCAATCCCGCCCGTCACGAGGTGTAGGTCGAGGTTCACCACTTGCAGCTGCTGGATGGCTTGATCAAAACCGAAGGACAATGCTTCCACGGTATCTTCCTCGAGGATCCTTATTCGCCCGATCAGATCCGCCGTCGAGAGGAGCGCCTGCTCGTCACTAGATTCATCCTCCACAGGAGCCGCCTGCTCTTGCAGCGACTTCACTCGGGCTTTAAGCTTTCTCTTTTCCTCGGCCAGTGGCTCCACTTGTTCCTGCAGCTCCCTCAGTTATTTAGCCATATCTGCATATCTTCTCTCTTGCCCCCGTAGCCTCGTCAGCTCGTTGTTATACTCCATATTTTGGATCTCCAGTTCGGCAGCACGAGCATTGGCCCTTTCAACCTTAGTTTTGAACTTAGTCGCTTCGTCATTCAGCGTCAACGAGGTCTCGAGCATCCTTATAACCGCGACCACGTCGGCGTTTAGACTTTCCGTCCGCGTCTTCGGGTCGAACCCAAGGATCATGTCCCTCTCTGCTTCCTGCACCACCGGAGAGTTGCCCTCAAAAAGTTGCCTCTGACTATAGCACGGGGGCAACACATACGCTTCCCCGGTTGAAACTGAAGTCCTGGGCACCCCCTGGTCGAAGCGCTCACTCCTTCGCCTCTTGAGCGGTTGCTTGGGGGAAGACGCGGGGGAAGGAGTGTTCTCAGCCGCTTGGATCTCTGCCCGCGCCTGTTCCTGAAGCATAGTGACGCGGTCTTTGGCTGATCCATGGGCAGCTTTGTGCCTCAGTTTGAGCATGCGCTCCTCCATGGCCGTCATCCGATCTACAAAGGAAAAAATGAAAGTTAGCATGTAATTCAAAAAGATAACCACTTCCCCCTTCACGTGTTTCCGAATAACGATAACTAGCAGCCTCAACGCGTCCAAGTCAGACGCGCAGTCCATAAGGGCCTTTGGGTTAATGTAACGCCGAGCAATTTCTATTTCCCCGTTGGAGTCGAGGAGAACATTTCCTTCTCGGTCAACACAGATTGTAACACCCTGTTTTAATTAATATTATATTATATTAAGATTTTTGAATTACCGATTGATATTTAATTTGCGACGAGAATAAATATATTAATCGATATATATGATAATATATTTGGCGACGTTTCGTTCGGTCCAGTTTTTATTCCGTTCGGTTCGGTAAAATATTATTCGGATCCGATATTTAATTCCCCGGAATTATTTAATTAATTGAACTAATAATATTAGTAAGTTAGGGGTGTGGGGAGCAATTGTTGAGGATTGGGTTTTCACCCTTGGCTTACTAGTAGAAATACCTTTATAAACCATTTCTCCTCATTTTCCTTCCATTCAAAATACCAAAACCAAACATAGAAACTTGGAAGCTAGTAGGAAAACATAATTATAAAAACCCTTTCCTTTGTTTTTCTTTCCATTTTTCCAAACACAAGCCAAGAGTAGAAACCTAGGGGGAAAGAGAGGGTTTTGGGAAGAAGAAGAAGAGGAGCAAGAGAGGAAGAACTTGAGCAAGCTTGAAGATGAAGTCTTGTAAGATCATCCAAGCTAGAGGTAAGGGGTTTGATTCTCCATCTCATATTGTTAGTTTTTGATGTTTATGTTTTGGATTTGGGGGAAAGTGGATAAGTTGATTTATAGAGTTTTGGGTTGATTGATTATTGGAAATAAATTAGAAGAGTTGGAATAGGAGTAGGGATTATGAGGTTCATGATGATTAGAATCAATGGGAATGGTAAAAGTGAGGTTGGGGATGTTAAAAATGGAGTTTTCACACAGATCAATCAACACGGGCTGTGTTGATTCACACGGGTGCCCGTGTTGATCCCTTGAACGAGGAAGAAGTGCTATCAGGACAATCAACACGGGCCGTGTTGATTCACACGGGTGCCCGTGTTGATTCACTGACTTGGTGTTTTTTGTGTTTTCTGGGGGCTTTTCAACACGGGCCGTGTTGATTAACACGGGGCCCGTGTTGATGTATCTGTAGCCTCCCATATTCTGATTTTTGCACTTCTTTTGCCCCGATTATGTTCCGATTTTCCGATTTCGATAAATTCGACGACGGAGCAAGTTGCTCCGAATTCAATGAAAATTGACGTGCTAGCTAAGTTCGACGTGTAGAACTTAGTGGTAAGGTTAGTTTTTAGAAATTACGAGTTATTAAGGGATGACCCGAAATAGGCCAAAATACGTTTAAATTGAACCGGATTGCGTCTTAGTAGATTTAAGGCACGTATGGACAATCCGATTTCAATGTTGATTATGATTAATGCGGTTATTAGAAATGGCTTTCATGACGATTATAGGTGTTTGACTAATTTTCCGTTTTGGGATTTGGTGAATTAATTGATAATGATGCGGTGTGAATAAAAATAATGTTTGCGACGGTGTATTTACTAAGGAATACTTGTTGATTACGCAATGCGATGTTATATGTCTTTGTACATGATGATGTGATGATATTGATGTTGTTAATAAATGCTTCCGATTTGTGAATGCATGATTTTGATGATAATGAATTAGTGGTGATGTTTTGCATAATGCAAATATGAAATTTCATACCCAAAATTTGCCCTCCATCTTCTCAAGACATTCCATACATCCATACTCAAGGATTCCTCAAGGTTGATCGACAAACCCTCTCCTGACAATCAACCCAAACTAGGGTTTGACAATTCTTAGCTCAGATGGACTTCCAACATCTCAATGTTCATCATGCCTCCTCATATGCTTCAAAGATTCTCCATGCCAAGTTTCAAGCCTTACAAGTCAAGATTGCTCGATAATTGCTCGGATGGTTGAAAATCGGTTGTATTAGACGAGAAAGTCAAGCGTGGTCAACATACAGTCAAACTTCATGATTTTTGGTCAACATCCTCATTTTGAATTTACATTCATCATTTGATCAAGGGTTGATCATGATTCATCAAGAAAACTCAAGATTTGCTCAAAAGTCAAACTTTCTAAATTAGGGTTTCTAGATGAAAAGTCAACTGAACTTTGACTGAGCATAACTCCTTCATACTTTCTCAGAAATTTTTCCACCACCTCTTGTTTTGAAGGAAATTCAATTCTCTACAACTTCATGTCTCACAAGAATGTTCAAAAAATGCTTCATTTGAGAGGTATGGATCAAAACATTACAGGTCCTTTTCAAAGTCAACAAAAAGTCAACATTTTGTTTTGAAGATATATTAAGCATGGAAACTCCAATTTAGACGAGACTAAAAAGGTTGGTTAGAGAACTCTTAGAGATTTCCAAAAAGTCCAAGAACACTAAAAAATGTGGAAAATTGAGTAAGATACACTATTCTGAAGTTGGGCAGTTTTGGACAATTGCACAAAAGGACATTTTGGTCAAAATGAAATTTTTTTCAAATGGGCCTATAATCTTTTGATCCAAACTTGTTCATGACATTATTTATGACCCATAAATGCTTGGCGATGGCAATTTTCTATTTTTATAATTTATTTTTGAATTTTAAACCATTTAATTCAAAATTAAATTATATAAAATATGAAAATAAGATATTTTTTCAAGATGATTGGATTTTGATCAAACTTGAGGTCCAAGGAAGCCCAAAACACTTGCCAATTTCGTGATTTGCTTGCACATGGAAGGAAAATCAAATTTTAAAGAAAATTTGATTTGTTTTAAAGAAAATATTGCACATTCATTCGCAATCTTTTTCACTCTCTTTGCCATCCTAATTCACTCTATAAATACTCAAGATTATGCACAACAAGAGGAGGAAACCCTAGCCCTTACAACAACCCTTATTTTGCCAAATTTTCTCAAGAATTGTCAATTTTCGAGTTTTCCTTTCCAGCCACTTTCAGCCATCCAAAACCACTCCATTGTCTTCAGGAGGTAAGTTTGAGTAAGTACACACTCTTGCCAATGGTTAAAGCAAGCTAAACCGATGCATACATGATCATACATATTCAAAACTTTTTGATTTTTGCATTTTACTAATCTGCGTATTTCAATTGATTTTAATGCTTTCATTGTGTTCATGAGGTTCCATGGATGAGATCTGGGCCATCGTTTGTGAGTTTGAACGTTGGAATCGTCGATTGCCATGTTTAGGGTTTCTTGTGCTGTTGTCTTCGAACCGGCCTGTACAGACCGATTCAGCCAAAACCGACACCACCATTGAGTTCAGAAGGGTCGAAATAGGTGGACTAGGTCTCTCTTTTGTTTCGAATCTTCGTATTTTGCAGGTTTGAGAATCACAGTGGAGAAGACGGCCGAGCCTAGCTCTGGCCTCGGCGAAGACCGGCATGGCGTCGTGGCATTTCAGGCGATTCGATTGGCTCTCTCATTCAACCGGGGTCCACCAGTGGCGTTGACTTCTCCCAAGGCGGTACACTCATGATCTCATGTTTTCAATCCATGACAACAAGTGACAGATGGCGTAGTGGTAAAAGCTCTTCCTGTGCAAAGATACTCTCCCATGTCCTGAGTTCGATCCTCACTGGCACCGGTTTTGCATCCTTTTTACAAACTTCATATTTTTAACTATTTTCTATATTTTCTTATTTATTTAATATTTTTGCATCTATTTTAATTCTTTTCATAATTTTTATTCATGCATTAAAAATCATCAAAATATGTTTTCCTATTGCATTTATTTTCAGAAAATACTTATTTAATTTATAAAATTAAAAAATATTATTTTGCATGCATATTTAATTTTATTTCTAATTTACCATTTAAATCACTTTTAATTAGTTTTTAATTATTAAATTGCATCCAAAAAATCCCAAAAAATTATTTTAGCATATTAATGTTATTTCCAGCATGAAATATTTTTCTCATTCAAAAATTTGCATTTTTACTAACATTTTTCTCTTATTCGATTTCTCTCGTATTTTCCGATTTCTCATCTTTTCACAGGTTATCCCGTTTCGGACGATTTTTCTTATCGTTTCTTTTTTTCCAATAATGTAACTGTTTATGGGATGTAATAGTTTAAATTAGGCTTTTATTTTCCGCAAGTTTAAATTATGTATCTGCCCCAAAGCCATGTAATAGCGTAGGACATTTATCTTTCGCATCTTTACATTCCGCATTTTAATTTCCGCACCTATAAATTGCTAGTAACTAGGCGTGTGGCAAGACTAAAATTGGACATAGCTCACTCTAATTTCAAGATATAATATCTGAAACAACACACTCTTTCACACATACCTTAGGGTAATTCTCTCTCGTTGCCTTACAATTCAAATATGGTCATGTCCCTCGAGCGTAGAGGTATTCCAACACCGTTGCCTTCAAAAAAATCATCATAGTCCCTTCGATACAAAGATCATAGACCCACGATGTCGCCTACGAATACATGATCTTGACCCTCGATTGTTGCCTACGAAAATGATGATAGTCCTTGAATGTGCTAGGATACTTCCTACAAGTTGCCTTCTATGACCATCCGATGTCCCTTCGAATGTCCGCTTACATCCAACAAATGAGTTACCTACCAACTAATGGTATTGATAGCGCTATTTTAAAGGAATAAAATAACACGAACGACCAATTCGGTAGGTAATAAGACTTTTAGTTGCTTGCTCAATCAAAATACTTTTCACACCTCACACTTTTGTCAAAGTTCAAACTCTTTTCAAAAATGAAACATTTCCAAACACTTTGTATACATTCCTACATGAATCATTACAAAGTCAAAGTGAAATGCCTTTTCAAAACATTTTTTCAAACACACAGAAAGCACAATTTTAAAGTGATCTAAGAGCAACTAAGAGCCCGTAGATAACTACGGATGGAAATGGGTGCTAATACCTTCCTTTTCATAACCTTCTCCTTACTCAAAATCTAACGAAGGTCTTTCTGTTCTTTTCACCTTCCCTTAATTGGATAAAAGAAAAGTCGGTGGCGACTCTTGCTATCCGCACATTTGCGATACAAAACCTACAAAGTCAGTTCACCGTGTTAGGCTGGCGACTACGCGAGGGACATACCTAAAGAGAAATGCCTTAGGGATTTTTAGATCATCTTTACTTTTTGTTTGACTTGCTTGCTTTATCTTTAAGGGTTGCTTGGGTATTATATTGTGGGGATCCTACACCGGATCCGGGTTTCCTTTTAGGTAAGTAGCAATAAATCGTCGACATTAGGCGTATATCAAAACGGTCAACATGATGGCTACGTTAGTGTGACACTTTGGATGTCCTAATACTCTTCATTTCCAAGTTGAGGATAGTATTTGGCTTCTGCGTGGTGTCATCAAGCACTAACTAAACTTTTAGAACCTTAATTGACCCATCTTGGCCATAGTGAGATGGTCGGCTTTGGTGCAGACTAAGGTTGGTTGATACTCGATGCTACGCTCATTGAGATCAGACTTTTGGGATATTTTCGGTCGACCACTTGGCAGTCGTATTGAAATAAGCCTAGAGAAAGATCAATGATATGAGATTCCTAGAACCCGGTTACTATTATAGGACAGGATGAACCAACTCAAACTTTTGGTGGGGTAATCACCTATACCTCATGCAAGCCTTAACCCTAGGCTCATTGTGTGAATTGTTTGTGTGTGCCAAACATGACATCATTACATCATCTGCATTGCATATCATTTCTAACTATTTCAAGGACCTAGGGATTTATCTTTGCTCTGTTTTGTAGGGTATTATGGCTTTTAGAAAGACTATCTGAATCAACTTCACGGGTATACCTTCTCACTCAAAGAATTGGTTTGAAATTCCGACCATGCTCAGTTCATCAAAAGACATGGTTATCTACTTGATTTGGTTATCTCCGGTTTTGAAGAAGATATGATGCATGTCCTATTCCAGTTCTTCGATCCGAAACACCATTGCTTTACATTCCCAGATTATCAGTTGGTTCCTACTTTGGAAGAGTTCTCTAAGCTACTTGGGATACCTATTCTTGATCAAATGCCATTCACCGGTTTGGAAAAGGTGCCTAAGTACGAAGACATCGCATCAGCCTTACATCTTAAGCGCTCAGACATTGAAGCTAATTGGGAAACAAGAAGCGGAGTTAAGGGTTTACTTTCCAAGTTCTTAATTAAGAAAGCCCGAGAATTCCTCAAAGTTATGAGTTTCCATGCATTTGAAGACATTGTGGCCCTGTTAATCTATGGTTTGGTTCTATTCCCTAACTCGGATCAATTCATAGATGTCAACACCATCAAGTTGTTTCTTACCCGTAATCCTGTACCTACTTTACTTGGAGACATCCTACATTCTCTCCACACTCGTACTATCAAAAGACAAGGAACTCTCATGTGTTGTATACCGTTACTTTCCAGGTGGTTTATTTCGCACCTTCCTCCATCAGTTTTGAAGAATGAACAAAGATTGAGATGGTCTCAAAGGTTAATGTCACTCTCTCACTCAGATATCTGTTGGTGTCTTTTCTCTCAAAAGAACTTCACCTTCATTGAGCGTTGTGGAGAATTCCCTAATGTACCGCTACTTGGTGTCATACCCCAAAATTTGCCCTCCATCTTCTCAAGATATCCCATACATCCATACTCAAGGATTCCTCAAGGGTTGACCAGACAAACCCTCTCCTAGACAATCAACCCCAAACTAGGGTTTGACAATTCTCAGATCAAGATGGACTTCCAACATCTCCAATGTCCTTCATGCCTCCTCATATGCTTCAAAGATTCTCCATGTCAAGTTTCATGCCTTACAAGTCAAGTTTCCTCAGACGATTGCTCAAATGGTTGAAAATCAGTTGTATTGGACAAAAAGTCAACTGTGGTCAACATACAGTCAAACTTCATAATTTTTGGTCAACATCCTCATTTTTAAGTTACATTAATCATTTTATCAAGGGTTGATCATGATTCATCAAGAAAACTCAAGATTTGCTCAAAAGTCAAACTTTCTAAATTAGGATTTCTAGATGAAAAGTCAACTGAACTTTGACTGATCATAACTTCTTCATACTTTCTCAGAAATTTTTCCACCACCTCTTGTTTTGAAGGAAATTCAATTCTCTACAACTTCATGTCTCACAAGAATGTCCAAAAATGCTTCATTTGAGAGGTATGGCTCAAAACATTCTGAGTCATTTTCAAAGTCAACAAAAGTCAACTTTTGTTTTGAAGATATATTGAGCATGGAAACTCAATTGAGATGAGACCAAAAGGTTGGTTAGAGGACTCTTAGAGCTTTCAAAAGTCCAAGAACACTCAAAAATGTGGAAAATTGAGCAAGATACACCATTCACAAGTTGGGCAATTTTGAAGGAATGCACAAAGACTTCTAAAAATCAATTTTTTGCAAATGGGCTTGCTTTTCTTCATCCAAACTTATTCCTCATACAATTAGGAATATCCAAGCCCAATGCCACGAATTTTTATTTTATTTTTCTATTTAATTTAGAATTTATTCATTTAAATACAAATTAAATTCAAAAATAAAGTATAAAATCAAAATTAATTGCAAGATTGATTTTTATTCCTTCCTTGAGACTCAAGCAACTCACAAAGGCCAGCAAATTTTGAAATTTGATCAATATGGCAAGATTGGATTGGAAATTAATCAAATTTTGAAAATTTGATTTTTTACAAAAATCAAATTTGATTTGCTTTGAATGTTGATTGATTCTCTTCCAAAACCATCCCAAATCCATCCAGTATAAATGTATGATGCATACCTATCAAGAGAGAACGAAAAAATTGGCTCAAGAACCCTAACCTAGAACTCAAAAAACCGTGGGAAACAAGCAAGTGGCAATCCTACTTCCAGCCGTTTTCAATTGATTTTGAGGTGTCCAATACATTCCTTGACATCTCCAGAAGCATTCCAAACCCTTACATCATCCAAAACTATCAAGAATCCATCAAACACGATTTCGGTTTGTCAAGCTTTTTTTCAAAATCGATTTTCATCATTCATGCATTATTAACTCGTTTTGATTGTTTGTTCATGTTTAGAATCAAGTATGCAAGCTATTTGGATGGTTTAATTGCGTTTTGAGTGCCTGGATCGAGTTATGCCATTACTAGGGTTTCTGAGGTCGATTTAGGGTTTCACTAAATAGGAAAAATTGGACCATGAGACCTATACCAATGCATTCGGAATGATCCCAGGAATCGAACCATGCTTTTAGAATTCATTTATATTATGTATTCTGGATTTTTGATGTTTGCCAGGGACCATAGCATCGAATAACAGCCTACGCTAGCTTTGAAAATTTAAATCGGGGACAATGAAGCTTCGCGCGCTGACGAAGAGACCAGCGACACTTGTCTTTCTTTTACTCGATCCGGATTTCAAACACAGATGCACACATGGCGTGGTGGTTAAGACACTTCCTGTTCCCAGATGCTCCAAAGGGTCATCAGTTCGATCCTCACTGGCACCGGTTTTGGTTTTCTTTTACAAAACTTGCATTATTTTCATATTTTCTTTTATTTAATATTTTCATGTTATTTTAATTCTTTTCATAATTTTATTTCTGCATTAAAAAATCATCAAAATTATTTTTTCTTTTTACATTATTTCCATAAAATCTTTATTTAATTTATAAAATTAAAAAAATACAATTTTTGCATGCTTATTTATTTTATTCATAATTTTAGCATTTAAATCACATTTAATTAGTTTTTAATTATCAAAATGCATCCAAAAAATCCCAAAAATTTATTTTAACATATTTATAGTATTTCCAGCATGACATATTTTTCTTATTTTAAAATTTGCATTTTTCTAACATTTTTTCTCTTGTTCGATTCATATCGCATTTTCCGATTTCTCATTCTCTTGCAGGTTGATCCGATTCAGACAGTTTTTTCTTTATCATTTTATTTTTCCAATAATGTAACTGTATATGGGATGTAATAGTTTAAATTAGGCCTTTATTTTTTCGCATTTTAAATTATGTATCTGCCCCAAAGCCTTGTAATAGCGTAGGATTTACCTTTCCGCATCTTTACATTCCGCATTTTAATTTCCGCACCCTATAAATTTCTAGTAATTAGGCGTGTATGGCAAGATAATAATGAACATAGCTCACTAATTTGCAAGATAAAATATTTGAATCAACACACTCTTCTCACACACGCACCCCTTAGGGTAATTTTCTCTCGTTGCCTTACGAATTCAAACGGTCATGTCCCTCGAACGTAGAGGTATTCTAGCACCGTTGCCTTCAAAACAAATCATCATAGTCCCTTCGATACAAAGATCATAAGACCCACGATGTTGCCTCCGAATACATGATCTTGACCCTCGATTGTCGCCTCGAAAATGATGATAGTCCTTCGATGTGCTAGGATACTTCCTACAAGTTGCTTTCTATGACCATCCGATGTCCCTTCGAATGTCCCGCTTACATCCAACGAATGGAGTTACCTACCAATTAATGGTATGGATGACGCTATTCTAAGGGAACGTAATAATACAAAAACGACCAATCCTGAGTAGGTAATAAGATTTTTAGTTGCTTGCTCTATCAAAATACTTTTCACACAACACACTTTTGTCAAAGTTCAAACTCTTTTCAAAACGAAACATTTCCGAACACTTTGTATACATTCCTACATGAATCATTACAAAGTCAAAGCGAAATGCCTTTTCAAAACATTTTTTCAAACACACAGAAAGCAATTTTTAAAAGTGATCTAAGAGCAACTAAGAGCAACTAAGAGCCCGTAGATAACTACGGATGGAAAGGGGTGCTAATACCTTCCCTTTTCATAACCTTCTCCCTTACTCAGAATCTAACGAAGGTCTTTTTCGTACTTTTACCTTCCTTAATTGGATAAAAATAAAAGTCGGTGGCGACTCTTGATATCCACATTTGCGATATAAATCCTACAAAAGTCGGTTCAAGTATCACGCAGGCGGCGACTCTGCGAGAGACACCTAAGAGAGAATGCCTTAGGGATTTCTAGATCACCTTTATTGCTTTACATTTGACTTGCTTGCTTTATCTTTAAGGGTTGCTTGGGTATTATATTTGTGGGGATCCTACACGGATCCGGGTTTCCTTTTAGGTAAGTAGCAATAAATCATCGCGACCGCTAGGCGTATAACTAAGCGGTCAACATGATGGCTACGTTAGCGTGACACTTTGGTTGTCCGATACTCTTCATTCCCAAGTTGAAGATAGTATTTGGCTTCTGCGTGGTGTCATCAAGCTAACTAAACTTTTAGAACCTTAATTGACCCATCTTGGCCATTAGAAGGTAGTGAGATGGCGGCTTTGGTGTAGACCGAGGTTGGTTGATACTCGATGCTACGCTCATTGAGATCGAGACTTTTGGGACATTTTCGATCGACCACTTGGTAGTCGTATTGAAATAAGCGCCTCGAGAAAGATCAATGATGTGAGATTCCTAGAACCGGTTACTATTATAGGACGGGATGAACCAACTCAAACTTTTGGTGGGGTAATCACCTATACCTCTTGCAAGCCTTAAACCTAGGCTCATTGTGTGAATTGTTTGTGTGTGCTAAACATGACATCATGACATCATTTGCATTGCATATCATTTCTAACTATTTCAAGGACCTAGGATTTATCTTTGCTCTTTTGTAGGGATTATGGCTTCTAGAAAGACTATCCGAATCAACTTCATGGGTATACCTTCTCAGCTCAAAGAATTGGTTTCAGAAATTCCCGACCATGCTTAGTTCATCAAAAGATATGGTTATCTACTTGATTTGGTTATCTCGGTTTGAAGAAGATATGATGCATGTCTATTTGGTTCTTTGATCCGAAGCACCATTGCTTTACATTCCCAGATTATCAGTTGGTTCCTACTTTGGAAGAGTTCTCTAAGCTACTTGGGATACCTATTCTTGATCAAATTCCATTCACCGGTCTAGAAAAGGTTCCTAAATGAAGACATCGCATCCATTACATCTTAAGCGCTCGGACATTGAAGTCAATTGGGAAACGGATGGAGTTAAGGGTTTACTTGCTAAGTTCCTAATTAAAAAGCAGAGAATTCCTCAAAGTTATGAGTTTCCATGCATTGAAGACATTGTGGCCTTGCTAATCTATGGTTTGGTTCTATTCCCTAACTCGGATCAATTCATAGATGTCAACGCCATCAAGTTGTTTCTTGCCCGCAATCCAGTGCCTACTTTACTTGGAGACATCCTGCATTCTCTCCACACTCGTACTATCAAAAGACAAGGAACTCTCATGTGTTGCATACCGTTACTTTCAAGGTGGTTTATTTCGCCCCTTCCTCCATCAGTTTTGAAGAATGAACAAAGGATGAAGTGGTCTCAAAGGTTAATGTCACTCTCTCATTCAGGCATCCGTTGGAATCTTTTCTCTCAAAAGGATTTCACTTTCATCGAGCGCTGTGGAGAATTCCCTAATGTACCACTACTTGGTATAAGGGAGGTATTACTACAACCCTTCTTTAGCTCTCGTCAGTTTGGTTTTGCCGAAGAGATGGTCCACATGATATGCTTCTCCAAGATATTGTGTTCGATTACAATCATGATCTCGAATTCAAGCGAAGGTTCATACACGCTTGGGGCATGGTAAAGAAGGCGATACCAAGACTTTGGGGCACGAACTCCATTCCTTGGGAACCTTACCTCAAATGGGTGCGAGCTCGAGCTCAAAACCTCATGATGCCATTCACGCTGTTTTACCAGTAATTATGGAACCTGTTGCTATATGTGACATACCCTATACCGTTCTCCATCCCGACATGCCTACTGATTTTGAAGACTTGAGGAGATCCTGGATTCAACTTAAAGAAGAGAGCGATACCTTTGAAGCTCAGTGCTATGCAAGTGAGAAGAAAGTGTTAGAGTTGACCAAGCTACTTCATGAGGAGCGAAACATCAACGCCTACATCAACACCAAGAGGAAGCGCCCATGGGAGACTTAGAGCTTTAGGATTTTTATTTGTTTTGAACTATCTTTTGTACTTAAAAAGAAAGAAAAGAATAAAAAGAATACTAATAATGTTTGTTCATTGCTTGTTTAACAAATTTAAATCTCTAAGGTCCTTGAAAACATTGCATTGCATTCGCATAAACATCGCATAGCATAGCATAACATTGCATCACAGGTACATTGAAGATTGGTTTTCTCATTTGCTCGCTATTTATTTTAGCAGAAATGGCTCTTGAGCATCATCAAAGATCTCCGAGCTCGAGCGCTCGGTTCAGGAGATGTTTACCACTTGGTCCAAGGCCAAGAAGACTGAAGAAGCTCATCAACGAGAAGAAGAAGGTTGTTGGTCTTCTCAACATGGGTAGACGCTACAAATGTGGTCCTAAGAGGGTCAGTCGGATTGAGCTCTCAGAAGGAAGTTTCAAGAAGGAAGATGAGCAAAGTAACAAGGGTGATGGCGAAGGCAGTCAACCCGAACTTGAGAAGAACTATGATAATGGCCAATACTCTGATGAGGATGACAAGTACAAACAACTTGAAGACCGTTTGAATGCTGTGGAAAACCTGAAGATGTCGGACTGAATTTTGATGATCGAGTCTTGTCCACGAGTTGTGATTCCTCCCAAGTTCAAAGTTCCAACTTTTGCCAAATATGACATGTCTTGCCCTAAGCGCATTTGAAGTCTTATGTTCGGAAGATCAATCCCATGATGATGAGAAAGTTGTGGATGCATTACTTTCAAGAGAGTTTGTCGGAACTCAATTGGGTGGTATTATCGACTAGAGAATGACCCGTATCCGTACTTGGGTGACTTGGCGATGCTTTCTGAGACGGTATAGGTACAATCTTGAATTGACACCCTCGCATGCAACTACAAAGCATGTCTATGGGTCGTGATGAGAAGTTCAAGGTATGCTCGATGGAGAGATGCAGCGAGAGTTCAACCACCCTTGTCCAATAGGGAGTTGGTTGATATGTTCATGGGAACAGCGAGGCCCATTCTTCAATCATCGATTGGAAACTCTTGACCGGATTCACGAGCTGATTAAATGACGGCGTATTGAAGGCGGTATCAAAGTGGGAAGATTCGGATAGAAATCTTCAAATCTTTGAAGAGAGATCTTTTGGTGCTAAGAAAGAAACCAATGCTATGTATGGTCGGAAAAGCCGAGCCAAGACCGACCGTGCTCAATCGTGGGGGCGTTGTGATCTCGATCCTACATCGACCTGACCTCGGCGAGATAGCAGCGTAACGAGCAGCGCAACAAAGGCGGTTCAAAGATCAACATGCCATTGCATGAAGCCTTGCAACACATGTTGAAAGCGGTGATTACCTTGAGGATCCTCCTCGAATGTCAACACCTCCTCTCGAAATACAATCCTAATGCTAAGTGTGCTTACCATTCCAATAGCCGGGCACGACCGACAATTGTTGGGCTCACGAAGAACAAGATTCAAGATATGATTGAAGCTAAGCGATTGAGTTTGATCCTCTTGAGACTCCGAATGTGATCAGCGCGCCTATGCCTAATCATGACAAGAGTTCCAATCTTTGTTGGTGGCGATACTTATGTTTTCAACATAGATGACTTGACCATTCCTCGATGGTATTAAGAAGAATTTGCTACAAGTCGGTGTCAATCCGGGATGCCCGGAGAATTATCGTTGGTGCCCATCCGCACTTGATGGTTGTGCTTGGTTGAGAAGATGTGTCGTTGCATGATGGATAACCGTGAGATACTATTTACGAAACCACACGTGCGAGCGTGTGAAGAAATGTCTAAGTTGAAGATTGACAATGCAAGCGGCTGTACCATCGTGGGACACCTTGGGGCAGCCAAGTGGAAGTATGATTACATGGTGAAGTACATTCACGAGCTACAAAATTCCTATTGAAGATGTTAAAGCAACCGGATGGGGTGTGATTTCCCAGAAGACTATCTTGATGTTAACACCATAAGGATTTCCTCTGTGATTCTATGCCTAGAATGGCACCTCTCATCATTACTTCTCAAGACCGGTTCCATATTCCTCGACAAAGCTATCCCTTGGAACTATGGATCGATGTTTACTATCATGGCGTCAAGCAAGACCCTCGACCATTGAAGATCTTCTTTGTTGAAGCTACCATTCGACATTGACAACATCACTTGGATCTAGTAAGGTGACGAGCAGGAAGGGTATTCTCTCCGGATATCTCTCCTCCAAAAGACACTGCGACTCAGGCTCGCATTCCACTATTCAATCCATTCCCAAGCTAGAGGAAAGAACAGTGACTCATCACTGCTCCCAGAAGTACCAAAGGATTCTTGAAGACACCTCCAACAAGAAATGGAGAAATTCGAAGATTATCAAGAAGTGACTACAATGTTGTGGAGCAGTTGGGACAAACTCGTCCAAAATTTCCATGCTTTCTGCTCTTGTGCTCGAGGCTCATGCTAATGCCTTGGTGAAGTTTCTGAAGCTCACGTACCTCAAGACACTACCAGCGACGGTTTGAAGTTTGTATTGCTAGCACTGGCGCCAACAACTAAGCTTCTCGTGATATGACTCTATAGGAAAGAAACACAACAAAGCCTTGCATCTCTATTGAATGCAAGGGCACTATACTATCTCATGTTTTGGTGGATACGGTTCGCTCACGAATATCTTACGAAGCGCTTTTGATCGACTTGATGTCGAAGGGTTGGTTACGAGACCAGTGACATTATCGTGAGAGCTTTTGATGGTTCTAAGCGAACAGTACTTGGAGAGCTCACTCTACCTGTCAAAATCGGTTCCCAGACTTTCGACTCCACTTTCTTTGTCATGGACATCCGTACGACTTACTCTTGCCTACTTGGACGCCCTTGGATACATGGGGCAGGCGTACCTCACCTTACATCGAGTTGAAGTACCCGGTGAAAGGGAAGGTTGTTACAGTGTGTGGAGAAGAAGAATATATGGTCAGTCATCTACAATCATTCCGATATCTCGAGATGGAAGGTGAATTCTTTGAGACTCCCTGTCAAGCTTTTGAAACAATACCCAGAGTCATGCCTGTTGACTCTCTGTCCTCTGAAGTTGCTAAAGCTCCGCCTAGGATGGCCTCATTGAAAGATGCTCATTGTAGTTAAAGAAGGTAGCTCTATTGGGGTCAGTCCACGATCTTCCTTTCAAATCCGAAAAATGGTTTAGGCTTCACCATCAAGGGTCGGAGAAGATGATCGCCCATGACGTGCGGCCAACTTCCTTTCCGTATCGGCCAAAGTGGAATCCATGCTATAGAAGGCAGCGACAACGACTTCGACATCGGCAAGTGGATCTTCCCACTCGGACAAAGGGCTCGCAATTGGAAGGCGAAGGCGTCATACCAATCTCCTTTAGGGAGTAATTTCTCTTGTTTGTTTTGCTTTTCGTATTTCTTTATGTTTTGAACAATAAACTTTGAAAGCCTAGTGCCTTGCCGGGCATCATGGCTCGTTCGAGGTTATTATCTCATTGTTTGCGTTTTCATTCAATAAATTCGTTGGACTTTTGCATTCAATTGTTTGTTTTCTTTCTTTACTTTATCACCTTCAATAAGATCTTGAACAAGGCCAGACGAAGGACTGAACAAGGATCGATGGACCATGGTTTTTGATGGAGCCTCAAGCGCGCCAAGCAATGGCATTGGCACCATCATTACATCGGCGCGGACATCGCCTTTCACCGCCCGAGACTTTGTTTCATTGCCGCGAACAACATGGCGAATCTGAGCGTGCATCATGGGTATCAAAATGCTATTGACTTAAGAATCAGTTCTTACAAGTGTGGAGACTCGGCTTTGGTGATCGATCGATTAAGGCGAGTGGGATCTGAGCACCGAACCTCATTCGTATCGAAACATGTTTTGAGTTTGATCCCCTACTTGAGAAATCTTTCAATCACATTCCACGAGGAAATCGGGTTAGCGACGCATTGGCTACTATGTCATCTCTATGTTCAGGTCGGATGGGACAGAGGCTCCCCGGATCATCATTGAGAAGTTCGACGAACCAGCATATTATGAGCTTGATACGGAAGAAACCTTGGTACTATGGCGTGAAAAGGTATCTTGAGACTCGGTGATCGAGGGGCAAATGGACTCCCCCTCTGAGGGACCGTTTGTAGTCAAAGGCAGTATTTTCGGCGGGGCTATGATGTAGCACCATGGATGGTGAAGACTTCCACACCACAGTGAACGCAGACATAGTCAAAAATACTACGCATAAAAGAGACCCGCTAGGTCGGTGACCTAGGCAAAGATAAGGGCATCTGATGAACCAAAAGGGTTCGGGCAAAAGTTAAGGATATACAAAACATGTACACCGGCAGTCGAAAACACGAAAAGCGGCTTGGGCAAAAATTATCGGTGGTGAAAACCCGAAAGGCGGTCTAGGCAAAAGTTAGGAGATTCAAGCGTGCGATATGTCTCTTCGGACCACAACTTCCGACTACTATCGACATTCAAGATTCAAATGGCGAAGATCGGTCTACTCACTCTCTTGTGACAAGGAGATGAGATAGTGAAATATATGAGTACTAGCATGAAGTATGATTGTTTCCGCATAGCTTTTACTTTTCTTGTGTACAAACTACTTGGCCATACGCCACCTTTCAAATAACATAGCTTCTTTCTCTTTACAATTTTTGTTGTTGTCGTTTGATAAGTCCAACGTTGCTTTGAATGATTATCTGCATTTGATGATAAAATCTCTTCCTGAAGCATACGAAAGTGGGCATACAAAGTAGTTACTACAGGCTCTATGAATTGAGATGGACGAGTCACCAATGCATTTCCCCACAAAGCATGATCCCCGCAGCGGTATCGCTCACAACAAACCTTCCCGGTAAGTATCGTTAGTCCCCACGAGCAGTGATTCCACTCCAACTAAGCAATGTTACATCAGTCTCAGCGACAACTTCCATTGGCCGAAGTATTTATCGTCGGCAGAATATCCCAACAATTCCCCGTTTCTCCAGCAATTATCGGACT
This sequence comes from Vicia sativa, assembly GCA_021764765.1. Classification (NCBI taxonomy): domain Eukaryota; kingdom Viridiplantae; phylum Streptophyta; class Magnoliopsida; order Fabales; family Fabaceae; genus Vicia; species Vicia sativa. The sequence goes on along the minus strand of CM038796.1, from coordinate 100,185,371 downwards.
TAAGACTTGGTGGATAATTGCAGGAGAAAATCTACATCTGCTATTCCCCAATCGAGAAGATTAGCGAATTTAACCCGGTCTCCAGTGACCATCAGCATCTCCAGATCTACACTCAAAAATCGGTGGGCGCCACCTAATTTTCCCAACAGGGTCTACACAAGATCTAGGACTTCCTCGAGACTCTCCGCCAGTCTATATATGAGATCTCCAACAACGAGCTTCTCAAATCTCTACCTTCCTCAACAATATCTAGGCCCAAAACTTGGTCGAGATAGTACATCGGAATCCGGGATATCTTTCTTCTCCTTCAAAAGCGGGTTCTCACCTACTCAGTCCAGCGAGAAGGCAGAAATCCTCAGCGGAACATCCACATCTTCTTCAAGATGGATATGCTTTGAAATACCACAACATCTATTCATACATTACTCGTAAAGTCATGATTCATGCATATGTCATTCATACACATTGTCATGCATCATACTTTGCATAAGACTAACAAATATTCTATCAAAGTTTCTTGTTTTCCAAAATTGAAAGTCACTTCCAACCGGTGGTCGAGGATTAAGCCCGAATCGGCGGAAAACTATGAAAGACCGCCCATGGTTATCCTCCGATAACGGTGGGTGGATCAACTTTTTACGATGCTGGCAGGGGAGATATCCACATTTTGCCAACTACTACCTCGGGAGTAATTGGCATGAAGATTGTTGATCCTTCTTATTATCAGCAACTCTGAGTCTGCGTGCGACTTCGATTGCCACGGATGGCATCTTAAGCCCATCTCCGACTACTTATCGGTGTTCTCCACCTTTGGAATCTGCATATTTGGTTAAAATCAATACATTAACTTCATTCAAAGATGAGCACAGTCTAACGATACGACTCCCTCGGATGGCATCTTAAGCCATCTCTTCTCCTTTCGGGCATCTACAAAGCCTAGCGTACGGCTCATTCCCAGCATCAACCTTTCTAGATGGCATCCTAAGCCCATCTCGTCAATACTCTATCAACAACCACGAGTCTAGCGTACGACTCGTTCCCGGTGAAATCTCGCTTCTCAAATGGCATCGTAAGCCCATTCCCGCATCATCCAACGGTGCAAATTTTCGGGTGTACTCGGTGTTCAATCATCTTCTACCTCCAGTCACGAAGGCACGCGGCAATCTAACCCTTCGGTGAAAGATTGAGCAGTATCATTCCCAAAATTTTCCCTCCATCTTCTCAAGATATTTCATACATCCATGCCCAAGGATTCCTCAAAAGTTGATCAGACAAACTCTCTCCTAGACAATCAACCCAAACTAGGGTTTGGTGATCCTCAGGTCAAGATGGACTTCCAACATCTCCAATGGTCTTCATGCCTCCTCATATGCTTCAAAGATTCTCCATGTCAAGTTTCAAGCCTTACAGTCAAGTTTCCTCGGACAATTGCTCAGATGGTTGAAAATCAGTTGTATTGGACAAAAAGTCAGCGTGGCCAACATACAGTCAAACTTCATGATTTTGGTCAAAATCCTCATTTGAAGTTACATTCATCATTTGATCAAGGGTTGATCATGATTCATCAAGAAAACTCAAGATTTGCTCAAAAGTCAAACTTTCTAAATTAGGGTTTCTAGATGAAAAGTCAAGCTGAACTTTGTTGATCATAACTTCTTCATACTTTCTTAGAATTTTCCATCACCTCTTGTTTTGAAGGAATTCAATTCTCTACAACTTCATGTCTCACAAGAATGTCCAAAAATGCTTCATTTGAGAGGTATGGCTCAAAACATTCGAGGTCATTTTCAAAGTCAACAAAAGTCAACATTTTGTTTTGAAGATATATTGAGCATGGAAACTCAATTGAGATGAGACCAAAAGGTTGGTTAGGGATTCTTAGAGCTTTCCAAAAGTCCAAGAAAACTCAAAAATGTGGAAAATTGAGCAAGATACACCATTCACAAGTTGGGCAATTTTGAAGAAGTGCACAAGAAATACTTCTAAAATCAAAAACTTTGCAAATGGGCCTACTTTTCTTCATCCAAACTTATTCCTCACACCATTAAGAATATCCAAGCCCAACCACGAATTTTTTTTTATTTTTCTATTTAATTTGGAATTTATTCATTTAAATACAAATTAAATTAAAAATAAATATAAAATCAAAATTAATTGCAAACTTGATTTTTATTTCTTCCTTGGGATCAATCAACTCATTAAAAATAGCAATTTTCGAAATTTGATGGATATGGCAAGATTGGATTGAAAATTGATCAAAATTTGAAGATTTGATTTTGTACAAAAATCAAATTTGATTGGCATTGATCATTGATTAAATCTTTCCCAAAACAACTCTGAATCCTTCTACTATATATACATGATACATACCACACGAATTAGGGTAGAAAATTTGACTCAAGAACCCTATTCCAAGCTCAAAAAAACCGTGGCAAACAAGCAAAGTGCAATCCTATTTCCAGCCGTTTTCAATCGATTTTGAGGTGTCCAACACATTCCTTGATACCTCTTGAGTCGATCCAGACCTTTACTTTGATCAAAACCATCCAGAATTAAATCTGATTCGGTTTGTTCTTATTTTTTCAAAATCGTTATTTTCATGCATTATTAACACTTTTGATTGTTTGTTCATGATCGACATCAAGTTTGCAAGCTATGGGTAGCCAATTGCGTTTTAGTGACACTGGCGAAAATCACCATGCTAGGGTTTCGGGTTCGAATTAGGGTTTCTTTAAGCGGGAAAAATTGGACAAACTAAGCATACGGTGATCGGGGGATGAAAACGAGTTGATACATGTATTCACAATGCATTTATATTACTTGTGTTTGATTTTTCATTTAGCCAGGGCCTGTAGCGTCGAAGAAAGACCGACGCAAGCTTTTGAAAATTCAAAACGAAGAAGACGATCGTTGGCGCGAAGACGAGGCGGTCGAGGGGCGACACAGTTGTAATCCACTCACTCCGATCTCCACGATGCTGCGCTGCTCGATTGGCAAGGCATGTGACCTGTGAAGGCAAGGTCCTGGGTTTGATTCTCCCCAGGACCATTTGGTTTTTCCTCTTTTTACAAACTTTTCTATTTTTTCTTAATTTATTTAATATTTTCATGCAATTTTAAATTCTTCTTATATTTTTATTTCATGCATTAAAATCACCAAAATATTTTTTCCTTTTGCATTTATTTTCAAAAAATACTTATTTAATTATAAAATTAAAAATATTATTTTGCATGCATATTTATTTTATTCATAATTTAAATTTAAATCAATCTTAATTGTATTTTAATTATTAAATTGCATCAAAAAAAAAAATCAAAAATTATTTTAGCATACTTATGTTATTTCCAACATGTCATATTTTCTCATTGAAAAACTTGCATTTTCTAACATTTT
>CM038796.1:100088771-100181878 GCA_021764765.1 Vicia sativa | reverse complement strand
TCTTTGAGTTTGAATAGGTTTCTCCAACCAATTTTTCTACCCTAATTCGTGTGGCATGTGGTCAGATATATAGTAGATGGAATTGAGTCGATTTGAGAAAGAATCAATCATCAATCAATGCAAAATATATTTGATTTTGTACCAAATCAAATTTTCTCTTCTTTGATCAATTTCAATCAATTCTTGCCATATCCAATCAAATTTTGAAATTTGCTGGCTTTATTGGGTTGCTTGGATCTCAAGGAAGAGAGAAAAATCAAATTTGCAATTAATTTTGATTTTATACTTTATTTTTGAATTTAATTTGTATTTAAATGAATAACATACAAATTAAATAGAAAAATAAAATAAAAATTCGTGGCATTGGGCTTGGATATTCCTAATTGCATAAGGGACAAGTTTGGATGAAGAAAAAGTAGGCCCATTTGCAAAAAAATTGATTTTTAGAAGTATCTCTCTTTGTGCATCTCTTCAAAATTGCCCAACTTGTGAATGGTGTATCTTGCTCAATTTTCCACATTTTTGAGTTTTCTTGGACTTTTTGGAAAGCTCTAAGAATCCTCTAACCAACCTTTTTGGTCTCATCTCAATTGGAGTTTCCATGCTCAATATATCTTCAAAACAAAATGTTGACTTTTTGTTGACTTTGAAAATGACCTGTAATGTTTTGAGCCATACCTCTCAAATGAAGCATTTTTTGGACATTCTTGTGAGACATGAAGTTGTAGAGAATTGAATTTCCTTCAAAACAAGAGGTGATGGAAAAATTTCTAAGAAAGTATGAAGAAGTTATGATCAGTCAAAGTTCAGTTGACTTTTCATCTAGAAACCCTAATTTAGAAAGTTTGACTTTTGAGCAAATCTTGAGTTTTCTTGATGAATCATGATCAACAACCCTTGATCAAATGATGAATGTAACTTCAAAATGAGGATGTTGACCAAAAATTATGAAGTTTGACTGTATGTTGACCACAATTGACTTTTTGTCCAATACAACTGATTTTCAACCATCTGAGCAATTGTCTGAGGAAACTTGACTTGTGAGGCTTGAAACTTGACATGGAGAATATTTGAAGCATATGAGGAGGCATGAAGACCATTGGAGATGTTGGAAGCCCATCTTGATCTAAGAATTGTCAAACCCTAGTTTGGGTTGATTGTCTAGGAGAGGGTTTGTCTGATCAACCCTTGTGGAATCCTTGAGCATATGTGTATGAAATATCTTGAGAAGATGGAGGGCAAATTTTGGGGTATGACAGTGTCCCAGCCTCCTTTGATGTCATCGAATCTACAATCTTCTCAAACATGTTCACATCCACACACTGATGGATGAAGAACAAAGCCTTCTGATCTTTCTTCCTCTTGTTTCTCTGCGCCTCTCTCTCTTTTCTTCTGTCGCATCTTCTGCAACTGGAATATACCCATCAGTAACAAGCTCCAGAACATCTTGAGCCCCAAATAACACATGCATCTGAATCATCCATCTGTTCCAGTTCTTGCCATCAAAAACTGGAAGTTTGGTACTCATATTGTCATTTCCGTTCATCTTCTATCTTGTACAAGAGCACCTATCTTCACTCACACGTTGTTTCCTAACCCACAAAATCGAAAATGTGATTCTCACATAATTTTGTTCAAAGATTCAACGAACCCAAAACAAAATCAATCACACAACACTCCAAGTTTCACTCGTGTTTTCCTATGAATCGAACCGGAGCTCTAGATACCAATTTGTTGATGCACAAGAATCAAAGATGATATGAATAATGAGAGAATAATAAGAGAATGAGGACTACACAAAGGAGAAAGAAATAAGGATTGTTGTTATAAATGACATATACTACTAGTCTATTTATACAAGGAGAAAATTGTCACATAAGCCCTAGTAAAGTAAATTTAGTGACCAAGATAAAATTACATATAAATAAGAAATACTAAATTACCCTTTAATACATGCCACGTGTCAAGTTTCTATTTGTGCAAATTAATTTTGAAATAATCAAACTAATTTAATAATTATGATAAGTATTAGCATTTGTATTCTTATTTTTCTTTGAATTAGGGGGTCTCCCCGACGTTAACTAACACCATTTGTTTATTTTAACTTTTTATTTTATAAATCATTTGTTATTATTTTTCTTTGTTATCATGATAATTGTGGAACATTAGGATATTAGTGAATTTGTAATTAAGTTAGTTTGTTTGTTCGTTAGACTTATTAATTCAAAAACGCAAAAACATACTTCTAATTTTTTTATGAACTTAGGTTAATTTAGGTTAGCTAATCTTCCTGTTCCATTAAAAAAATATAAAAGATGTCACATTTAGATTTATTTAGTCATGTAGCTGTTAATTTGATTAATTGGGCTAGATTAAATTAACTCGTACATAATAAAAAAAATAATAAAAACAATATTTTTTCCTCCTCATTCTTTTGCAAACAATTGTTTAGCCTAACACGGATAGTTCAAGAGGTTTGTTCGAACTCACTCCAACACTTGGTCCACAAATGAGGCCCAATTCAGACGTAACAAGACCCATTCGCCCATAAAGAGGACACCGCATCACTACGTGAAGGCCACGTGGCCAACGGTCATTGACTACCACGTGTCCCCGAGAATATCGCACCGTGGTTTCGCCACCAACCGCCACCGCCTCCGGAACACCGGATTAAACCGGATATCCCGGAGTGACAATCAGGAGGAGGCCACGTGATGGCTCCATGCACCACGAAGCTCGCATCCATTGCTGGGCTTCGATCACCACCCACTAACCGGACCTTGGCCCAATACCGGGATATAAATACCACCCTCACTCTGAGAGGTCGTGCACCATTCCTCGCTCACTCTACTTGCTTGCTTCCTTTGCCTTCTCTCACTTGGCATCTGAGTGTCTTGCAGTACCCCCTCTTCTCATTCAACCTAGCTTGCATCAGCCGTGACACCTTCCGATCAGTGCGATCAATGGCGCCGTTGGGAAACTTGCTTCCGCCTTCTTTCATCTCAAGACCAAAGCAAACCAACTCCGTCATACACCGCAGCCCAACGCTGAGAATACTCTTCGCCGATCCGGCCGACCAAAACCACACTTTCCTGACCGATCCCGGGATGGGCACACGCCTCTCCTCAACGGGATCCCACCGGAGATGGTCAGGCGAGGCTCACCGGTCATGTCGCCGACTGCGGTTTTCAAGAAGTCCAAGCCCCGACGCCGACCCAACAACAAGTCGCCTATTCGCGCCATCAACAGACCAATCTCATGCTGTTCACCTGTGGCAGCGCCCACGGCTTGGAAGCTTCCCGCCGGTCGCCTCAAGGGGCGGCCCGATTCTTGGTCACCATCCCCGAAGCATCGCTCCCGAACTCCCTCATGAGAACCAGAGAGATTCCCAACGCCGTCACTCTAAAGGTAGAGGACCCAGAATCGAGCGGAACCCTCCAATGTTCTCAAGAAAGCGAGCTCGCCTCCCGACGGAGCGCGGGACGATTTAACCAAGGAAGAGTCGGCGGATATCCTCAGATCAAGAGCCTTCAACAAGACATCACCGCCTCCGCTCGCGTTCTCCCAACAGAAGCGACGAGGAAGACTTCGCCCCTTGTCCGCTAGCATCATGGAGGCACCGATTCCTGGAATGGAAAAGCCTCCTCACCGCTAGCTATGACGGGTGAATGACCCTATCGACCACATCGACGACTCAAGCCATGCTCCAGCCTCAACGCGTCTGGGTCGATGGGTGTCAAGCCTCCCACCACTCTCCGGAAAACAGCCATGGACTGGTACAAGATCTTGCCCCCGGGGTCCATACACTCCTGGAGGGAACTGAAAGCCCAGTTTACGACCACCTTCACCGCCTCCCGCAGGCACCCGAAGACCGAGGCCTCCCTCGAGGCCATCATCCAGAAGAGCGATGAGACACTCCGGGAGTACATCGACCGCTTCAATAGGGAAGCCATCCAGGTTTCCTGCGACGACCAGATGAAGCGTTACTTGCTGGAGATGGGACTACTCCCCGACACCGATTTCAGAAAGGCTGTCGGGATTGAACCTCCGACCACCTTCGACGCCCTCCTTGACAAAGCACGAGCTTATATCACCTATGAGGAGAAGGAGGCGACCAATCGCGCACGAGACTCGAGGAGTCGCGGTTCGGCCAACTCCACGCGACATCAAGATGGCCGACGCATGTAAGCGGGTCATCTCGCCTCGATGACAAACGGCGGAGACGTAACTCTGGAGCCCCGAGATCAACGAGGCCCCGCTAGACGTTTCTCCGACTACACCCCGCTGACGACCTCCCGCGAGCGGATCCTAGCGAATGCTCGCCACGGAATTCAAAGGACGGCGGGCCGACCAAGTCCACTCCCCCAAAGTTCGGCGCCGATGCAATGCACGCCACTACCACGTAGCCATGGCCACCGATGAGATTGCATCCACCTCGGGCGACGCCATTAAACAAAGGCGGGAGGCTCAAGACTTTCATGCCCCCGCAAACGTGGAAGAAGACTCTGCTCACCCACTGATGAGAGGGATTCCTGCGACCATGGTCATCTCGGTGGTGGTGATGCCAGATTTCCATCAACTCGGCCAAAAGGAAATTGAGGAACCGATCGAGAAGGCGTCCACAGGTCTCCTCGAACAATTTGCCACAGATCGAGCCGATCACTTTCACCGGAGGAACTCCGGGAGCGCCAACGCCATATTCCCTCCTTATCAAGGATGAAGAATTTCGGTACACGTAATCCTCGTAGATGAAGGAAGTTCGATAGATGTGATGTATACTCATCTCTTTCGGACTCTACAACCTACCCAATCCCATCTATCACCTTATGGGATCCGACCTACATGGGTTCAATGGCTCCACCTCCGACCTTGGGATACGCTGAGCTCCTCGTCACCTTCGGGCGAACGTCGCTTCCAGGTGTCAAAGTCCATTTTCCGGTGGTCGTCGCCATTCCTCTACAATGCCATTCGGGAGAACCACTATGGCCGAGCTCACGGCCGCCCTTTCAACCGCCAACCTAAAGTCGGTTCTACACCAGCGGGACGCGCCGCTACCATCTACTGGCGACATCGCCGCACGGAGGTGCCACAACGCTGCCGCGAGGCAAACCCTGGTAGATCCAAAGCCCGAGCGATCGACGAAGGATGGGCCGACAAACACCTGTCGAGCTTACCAAGACCGCAGAGCCTCAAGACCCCAACGTGAACACAGGTGGACCTCGACACCTGTTTACAAAGGACGGGCCGACGGACAAGTTAGAGACACGGATCCTCTCCGCCGAACCGGATGGCGAGTTCGAGCTCTTCCGCCGGAGAGGATCCCGAGATGTGTCAAGCTCTGAAAGGATCTCCCGACCACGAAAAGCAACTCAAGGTCCGCCGGACAACGCATCTCTTCGCATGGAGTGCAGCAGAGATGCCCGGACTCAACCCCGAGGTCGCCTGTCATCACTGCTAGATCCACCGCTAGGCCGTAGAGTGTGCACGAGGCGAAAGGGGCCCGAGAAAGCGGAGGCTGTGAAAAGTCGTAAGGACCTCCTAGAGGCAATTTATTTCCGAGGCAAGTACTCAACTTGGCTCTCAAACGTTGTACTTGTTAAAAATCTAATGGAAAATGGCGTATGTGTGTTGACTCTCCCATCTCAACCGGGCATGTCCCAAAGATGCTTTTCCTTTACCTAACATTGACATGCCGGGTCAACAACCGCCCGCTATAAATTATTATCTTTTATGGATGCTTATTCAAGGTTACAACCAGATCCCAATGGCGGCCGACAAACGCCGACGACCTTCATAACGGCCCCCGCAATTACTACTACAATGTAATGCCTTCGGTCAGAACACGGGAGTTACTTATCGGATGATGAACAAAGTCTTCGTGGCGAAATCGGCGACATGCTCGAGGTTTACATATGAACCACATGATCATCAAGTCCCACACCGAGGTCGACCATGCTTCGCATCTAAAGAGAGTATTCAATCAAGCCCGACGATATCGAATGCGCTTCAACCCAGAGAAGTGCACATTCGAGGTAAAAGCAGGCAAATTCCTCGGTTTCTATCTAACTGAACGGGGAATCGAGGCAAATCCCGACAAATGTCGGGCATTTTCCGAACTGCCAACTCCCAGCTCCAAAAAGTCCATTCAGATCTTGAACGACATGCTGACCTCCCTGTCCCGTTTCGTCGCCAAGTCGGCCCAACACGCCCTTCCTTTTTTCAAACTATTAAGGAAAAGGCCGACTTTCGAATGGAACGAGGAATGCGAGGAAGCCCTTTTGCACCTTAAGCAGATACTTTCCCAGCCACCCGTGCTCTCGCGACCACAAAGCGGAGAAACATTGTACTTGTACTTAGCCGTGTCCAATGAAGCAGTAAGTGCGGTCCTCATCCGCGAAACCGAGAACGGCCAGAAGCCCGTTTATTTCACGAGCAAAGCCCTTCAAGGGCCCGAGACACGATATCAACAAATCGGTCGCGCTCGCCCTCGTCATCACCGCGAGGAGGCTTCGATACTATTTCCATGCCCACACCGTCAGGCGAACCGAGCAGCCCATAAAAATCTCTCCCGCCCGCCCGATGGCCGAATGTTGAGGTGGTTCCCGAGCCTCCGAGTTTGACATCGCTACAAGGGAGGAGGAAGGTTCGCATGCATGCGCCAGCCGATTTTGCCGCCGATGATCAGCAAGCATGAGAGCTACTCACTGGGATAAAAGGTGGACCATCTACATTGATTGGCCTCGAGCTCGACGGGAAGCGGGCAGGAGTCCTCCTCAAAACGAGGAAGGCATCGTATCGAGCATTCCCTAACCCTCGCTTCCCAACATCCAACAATCGCCGAATACGAGGCCTTGCTCTCACGGACTGCTACCGAAGATATGGGCGCCGAGTGATCCAAGTATTCACGGACTCCCAAATTGTCACAACACGTGTTCCTGAGAGTACCGGATCAAGAACAATAGCCTCATCGAATACCTTAATCTCAAGAAGAGAAAATGAGGAACTTCGACCGAGCGAATTAAGCATGTTCCCCGAGAAACGTAATATCCCGGCAGACATCTTGTCAAAACTTTGAGCACGCCGAAGAAAGTGGTAACAAGTCCTTGATACAAGAGTTCAGCTCACCTTGTTAACGAAAAATCCTCGATGATGCTCGACACGCCTCGCCATCGGGACGCAGATTGTTGGATGACCCTCGTGTTCAAATACCGACGCGAGGAACCGCCCGCTAATAAACTAGAGGCACCGCCACCAAACATCGCGATGCTCATATGTTGTCCCCGAGTGCCTTATATCGGCGAGGATTCTCCGTCCCCTCCTCAAGCGTCGAGGAGGCCAAGGTGCCCAGGTGCTCCATGAAACCACGAAGAAATCAACGCCCAACATTGGGTGGTCATCGTTGGTCTGTAAGGCATTGCATGCGGATACTATTGGCCCACTATGCAAAAAGGACGCAACATGTAAAGTGCGACAAATGCCGCCACCGACATGCATATTTCTCCACCACATGAACTCACCACGCTTACATCCCCGTGGCCCTTCACCGGTGGGTATGGATATTCTGACCTTTACACAAGGCTCCTACCGTAACAAATATCCGATTATGGCCGTAGACTCATCAGTGGATAGAGGCCAAGGCCCTCGCCAAAATCACCTCCTTTAACATCCTCGCTTACAAACGGAACGTCCTTGCCCGCCCGCATCCCGCAGCCCTCGCCACGTATAATGGAACGAGTTCACCCACTGCAATTTTTAGTTTCATCACCCGACTGGGCACCAAGCAGCACTTCACTTCGGTCGAGCACCCACAGACCAATGGCCAAGAAGAGGCCGCAAATAGGGTCTTGTTACGGGAACTCAGGCGGCGGCTCGGGGAGGCCAAGAATGTGGGTCAAGAGTCGCACAACGTACATGGGTTTATAGAACAACTCCCCACTCAACTACCAGGAATCTCTTTTCCGGCTGACATACGGACTAAGCGGTTATACTCAGAAATCGAACCATCGAGGCACGAGTTTCCGGATGAGGAGATGAATGACGAGGCACTACGCGGAGTTGGACTTAGTCGATAAAATCCGAGAAGGTGCAGCCCTCCGGGAAGCCCGTTTGAAACAACAAATTACTCTACGCCACGACTGCAAGGTCATCGCCGAATCGTCCTAAGCCTATCCTCCTGAGGAACTAAAAGGAGTCTCATGGGAAATTACGCCAATTGGGAAGAGACCTATCGCATCTCGAGCAAAAATGGACATAGGTGCCTATTACTTGAAAATCTAACCGAGTACAACTCCTCGACCTTGAACGCTACAAAGCTCAAACAATATTACGAGTCGCTCTCCACACTCCCGTGACTTAGTGGTGGCGGTCCCATACACGGAGACTTAGCTCGGCCTGGGTCAAGAAATGAAGAAGCGAGCCCCAAACCATCAACAAGCGGGGCTTTCGATAAAGTCGAGCAAAGAGTCCATCGCATGATGCGCATTCTCGACCCATGTCTCGGACGATCACGCACTTTTGGTGATGTCCGACTCGCGACGAATCGATCCACGCCTTGAGGGTGTAGTCCCAAACGCGACTACATCTCGGCCAGAGGCCTCTGTGGCTCCAACCTAGCATATGCGCTAGAAACAACAACAAGGTCGAGCATATTCAATTAAAACAATTAAAATAATAATGTTAGGATTCATAAATAAAACGACCAACAAAGGTCCACAAAGTAAAAAAATGGGCATCTCGACCCAGTTCATACAAAATTCAAAAATGGCACGGTGCCAAAGATAGCGGACACGCAGCCCAATTACAACCAGGCATCGGGAGGCACAACTCGCCTGGCCCACAACACGGTGAAAGGGCCAATCCCTCACGTCACGAGGTGTAGGTCGAGGTTCACTGCACCGCCGGATGGCTTGATCAAAACCGAAGGACAATGCTTCCACGGTATCTTCCTCGAGGATCCTTATTCGCCTCGATCGATCCGAGGCCGAGGCCGTCATTACCAGATTCATCCTCCACAGAGCCGCCCGCTTGCAGCCGACTTCACTCGGCTTTAAGCTTTCTTTCTCTGCCGCTGGCTCCACTTGTTCCCGCAGCCCCTCGCTATTTAGCCATATCTCGCATATCTTCTCTTGCCTCGTAGCCTCGCCACCGTTGTTATACTATATTTTGATCTCCGGCTCTAAAGACGAGCATTGGCCCTTTCAACCTTAGTTTTGAACTTAGTCGCTTCGTCATTCAGCCAACGAGGTCTCGAGCATCCTTATAACACACCACGCCGGCGCTTAGACTTTCCGTCATGCCTTGGTCGAACCCAGGATCATGTCCTCTCTCGCCTCGCACCACCGAGAGTTGCCTCAAAAGTTGCCTCGACTATAGCACGGGGCAACACATACGCTTCCTCTGAAATCAAGTCCCGGCACCTCGGTCGGCGCCACTCCTCGCCTCTGAGCGGTTGCTTGGGGAAGACGCGGGAAGGAGTGTTCTCACCGCTGATCTCTCGCCGCTACTGCTCAAGCATAGGACGCGGTCTTTGGTCGATCCATGGGCAGCTTTGTTCTCAGCTGAGCATGCGCTCCTCCATGGCCGCCATCCGATCTACAAAGGAAAAATGAAAGTTAGCATGTAATTCAAAAGATAACCACTTCCCCTTCACGTGTTTCCAATACGATAACTATACCTCAACGAAGTCGACGATTCATAAGGGTTTGGGTTAATGTAACCGAGCAATTTCTATTTTGGAGCGAGGAGAACATTTCTCGGCAACACAGTATTGTAACACTGTTTTAATTAATATTATATTATATTAAGATTTTGAATACGATTGATATTTAATTTACACAGAATAAATATATTAATCGATATATATGAATATATTTGGCGACGCTTCGCTCGGTCCGCTTATTCCGTTCGGTTCGGTAAAATATTATTCGGATCCGATATTTAATTCCCGAATTATTTAATTAATTGAACTAATAATATTAGTGTTGTGTGGGGAGCAATTGTTGAGGATTGGGTTTTCACCCTTGGCTTACTAGTAGAAATACCTTTATAAACCATTTCTCCTCATTTTCCTTCCATTCAAAATACCAAAACCAAACATAGAAACTTGGAAGCTAGTAGGAAAACATAATTATAAAAACCCTTTCCTTTGTTTTTCTTTCCATTTTTCCAAACACAAGCCAAGAGTAGAAACCTAGGGGGAAAGAGAGGGTTTTGGGAAGAAGAAGAAGAGGAGCAAGAGAGGAAGAACTTGAGCAAGCTTGAAGATGAAGTCTTGTAAGATCATCCAAGCTAGAGGTAAGGGGTTTGATTCTCCATCTCATATTGTTAGTTTTTGATGTTTATGTTTTGGATTGGGGAAAGTGATGTTGATTTATAGAGTTTGGGTTGATTGATTATTGGAAATAAATTAGAAGAGTTGGAATAGAGTAGGGATTATGAGGTTCATGATGATTAGAATCAATGGGAATGGTAAAAGTGAGGTTGGGGATGTTAAAATGGAGTTTACACGATCAATCAACACGGGTTGTTGATTCACACGGTGCCCGTGTTGATCCCTTGAACGAGGAAGAAGTGTTATGACAATCAACACGGTCAGTGTTGATTCACACGGTGCCCGTGTTGATTCACCGACTTGGTGTTTTTGTGTTTTCTGGGGCTTTTCAACACGGTCGTGTTGATTAACACTGGGCCGGTCGATGTATCCGTAGCCTCCCATATTCTGATTTTTGCACTTTTGCCCCGATTATGTTCCGATTTTCCGATTTCGATAATTGACGACGGAGCAAGTTGTCCAATTCAATGAAAATTGACGTGCTAGCTAAGTTCGACGTGTAGAACTTAGTGGTAAGGTTAGTTTTTAGAAATTACGAGTTATTAAGGGATGACCCGAAATAGGCCAAAATACGTTTAAATTGAACCGGATTGCGTCTTAGTAGATTTAAGGCACGTATGGACAATCCGATTTCAATGTTGACGATTATGATTAATGCCGGTTATTAGAAATGGCTTTCGCGACGATTATAGGTGTTTGACTAATTTTCCGTTTTTGGGATTTGGTGAATTAATTGATAATGATGCGGTGTGAATAAAAATAATGTTTGCGACGGTGTATTTACTAAGGAATACTTGTTGATTACGCAATGCGATGTTATATGTCTTTGTACATGATGATGTGATGATATTGATGTTGTTAATAAATGCTTCCGATTTGTGAATGCATGATTTTGATGATAATGAATTAGTGGTGATGTTTTGCATAATGCAAATATGAGGCTGTCATACCCCAAAATTTGCCCTCCATCTTCTCAAGACATTCCATACATCCATACTCAAGGATTCCTCAAAGGTTGATCAGACAAACCCTCTCCTAGACAATCAACCCAAACTAGGGTTTGACAATTCTTAGCTCCAGATGGACTTCCAACATCTCCAATGTTCATCATGCCTCCTCATATGCTTCAAAGATTCTCCATGCCAAGTTTCAAGCCTTACAAGTCAAGATTGCTCGACAATCGCTTTCGATGGTTGAAAAATTGTATTGGATGTAAAGTCAATCGTGGTCAACATACATCAAACTTCATGATTTTTGGTCAACATCCTCATTTTGAATTTACATTCATCATTTGATCAAGGGTTGATCATGATTCATCAAGAAAACTCAAGATTTGCTCAAAAGTCAAACTTTCTAAATTAGGGTTTCTAGATGAAAAGTCAACGAACTTTGATCGAGCATAACTCCTTCATACTTTCTCGTAAATTTTTCCACCACCTCTTGTTTTGAAGGAAATTCAATTCTCTACAACTTCATGTCTCACAAGAATGTTCAAAAATGCTTCATTTGAGAGGTATGGATCAAAACATTGTGTCCTTTTCAAAGTCAACAAAAGTCAACATTTTGTTTTGAAGATATATTAAGCATGGAAACTCCAATTTAGACGAGACTAAAAAGGTTGGTTAGAGAACTCTTAGAGATTTCCAAAAAGTCCAAGAACACTAAAAAATGTGGAAAATTGAGTAAGATACACTATTCTCAAGTCGCGCTGACAATTGCACAAAAGGACATTTTGGTCAAAATGAAATTTTTTTCAAATGGGCCTATAATCTTTTGATCCAAACTTGTTCATGACATTATTTATGACCCATAAATGCTTGGCGATGGCAATTTTCTATTTTTATAATTTATTTTTGAATTTTAAACCATTTAATTCAAAATTAAATTATATAAAATATGAAAATAAGATATTTTTTCAAGATGATTGGATTTTGATCAAACTTGAGGTCCAAGGAAGCCCAAAACACTTGCCAATTTCGTGATTTGCTTGCACATGGAAGGAAAATCAAATTTTAAAGAAAATTTGATTTGTTTTAAAGAGAAAATATTGCACATTCATTACGCAATCTTTTTTCACTCTCTTTGCCATCCTAATTCACTCTATAAATACTCAGCATTATGCACAACAAGAGGAGGGAAACCCTAGCCCTTACAACAACCCTTATTTTGCCAAATTTTCTCAAGAATTGTCAATTTTCGAGTTTTCCTTTCCAGCCACTTTCAGCCATCCAAAACCACTCCATTGTCTTCAGGAGGTAAGTTTGAGTAAGTACACACTCTTGCCAATGGTTAAAGCAAGCTAAACCGATGCATACATGATCATACATATTCAAAACTTTTTGATTTTTGCATTTTACTAATCTGCGTATTTCAATTGATTTTAATGCTTTCATTGTGTTCATGAGGTTCCATGGATGAGATCTGGGCCATCGTTTGTGAGTTTGAACGTGGAATCGCCGATTGCCATGTTTAGGTTTCTTGTCGTTGTCTTCGAACCGGCCTGCATGCATCGATTCAGCCAAACCGACACCACCATTGAGTTCGAAGGGTCGAAATAGGTGGACTAGGTCTCTCTTTGTTTCGAATCTTCGATTTTGCGTGTTTGAGAATCACAGTGCCGAGAAGACGACGAGCCCTAGCTCGGGCGCCGACCAGCGAAGACCGGCAAGGGCGGCGTGGTATCGGGCGATCGATTGGCTCTCTCTATTCAACCCGGGTCCACCACCGACTGCGGCCTTGACTTCTCCAAACAATGAGGCGTGTACACTCATGATCTCATGTTTTCAATCCATGACAACAAGTGATGTACGGCGAGTGGTAAAGCTCTTCCGCAAAGATACTCCATGTCCCGAGTTCGATCCTCACCGGCACCGGTTTTGCATATTTTTAACTATTTTCTATATTTTCTTATTTATTTAATATTTTGCATCTATTTTAATTCTTTTCATAATTTTATTCATGCATTAAAATCATCAAAATATGTTTTCCTATTGCATTTATTTTCAGAAAATACTTATTTAATTTATAAAATTAAAAAATATTATTTTGCATGCATATTTAATTTTATTTCTAATTTACCATTTAAATCACTTTTAATTAGTTTTTAATTATTAAATTGCATCCAAAAAATCCCAAAAAATTATTTTAGCATATTAATGTTATTTCCAGCATGAAATATTTTTCTCATTCAAAAATTTGCATTTTTACTAACATTTTTCTCTTATTCGATTTCTCTCGATTTTCCGATTTCTCATCTTTTCACAGGTTATCCCGTTTCGGACGATTTTTCTTATCGTTTCTTTTTTTCCAATAATGTAACTGTTTATGGGATGTAATAGTTTAAATTAGGCTTTTATTTTCCGCAAGTTTAAATTATGTATCTGCCCCAAAGCCATGTAATAGCGTAGGACATTTATCTTTCCGCATCTTTACATTCCGCATTTTAATTTCCGCACCCTATAAATTGCTAGTAACTAGCGTATGGCAAGACTAAAATGGACATAGCTCACTCTAATTTCAAGATATAATATCTAAACAACACACTCTTTCACACATGCACCCTTAGGGTAATTCTCTCTGCCTTACGAATTCAAATATGGTCATGTCCTCTAACGTAGAGGTATTCCAAGACCGCTGCCTTCCAAAAATCATCATAGTCCCTTCGATACAAAGATCATAGACCCACGATGTCGCCTACGAATACATGATCTTGACCCTCGATTGTTGCCTACGAAAAATGATGATAGTCCTTCGAATGTGCTAGGATACTTCCTACAAGTTGCCTTCTATGACCATCCGATGTCCCTTCGAATGTCCCGCTTACATCCAACAAATAGAGTTACCTACCAACTAATGGTATTGATAGCGCTATTTTAAAGGAACGTAAAATAACACGAAAACGACCAATTCTGAGTAGGTAATAAGACTTTTAGTTGCTTGCTCAATCAAAATACTTTTCACACCTCACACTTTTGTCAAAGTTCAAACTCTTTTCAAAAATGAAACATTTCCAAACACTTTGTATACATTCCTACATGAATCATTACAAAGTCAAAGTGAAATGCCTTTTCAAAACATTTTTTTCAAACACACAGAAAGCACAATTTTAAAGTGATCTAAGATAACTAAGAGCCGTAGATAACTACGGATGGAAATGGGTGCTAATACCTTCCCTTTTCATAACCTTCTCCTTACTCAAAATCTAACGGTCTTTTTCCTGCTCTTTTCACCTTCCCTTAATTGGATAAAAGAAAAGTCGGTGGCGACTTTGCTATCCGCACATTTGCGATACAAAAACCTACAAAGTCGGGTTCACGTGTTACGTAATCGGGACCGGGGACATACCCTAAAGAGAGAATGCCTTAGGGATTTTTAGATCATCTTTACCGCTTGTTTGACTTGCTTGCTTTATCTTTAAGGGTTGCTGGTATTATATCAGGATCCTACACCGGATCCGGTTTCCTTTAGGTAAGTAGCAATAAATCGTCATGATCGTTAGACGATATCAAAACGGTCAACATGATGGCTACGTTAGTGTGACACTTTGATGTCCTAATACTCTTCATTTCCAAGTCGAGGATAGTATTGGCTTCGCGTGGTGTCATCAAGCACTAACTAAACTTTTAGAACCTTAATTGACCCATCTTGGCCATAGTGAGATGGTCGGCTTTGGTGCGCACTAAGGTTGGTTGATACCGATGCTACGCCATTGAGATCGACTTTGGGATATTTTCGGTCGACCACTGCGTCGATGAAATAAACGCCTACGAGAAAGATCAATGATATGAGATTCCTAGAACCCTGTTACTATTATAGGACAGATGAACCAACTCAAACTTTGGTGGGGTAATCACCTATACCTCATGCAAGCCTTAACCCTAGGCTCATTGTGTGAATTTTTGTGTGCCAAACATGACATCATTACATCATCTCGCATTGCATATCATTTCTAACTATTTCAAGGACCTAGGGATTTATCTTTTGCCTGCTTTCAGGGTATTATGGCTTTTAGAAAGACTATCCGAATCAACTTCACGGGTATACCTTCTCACCAAAGAATTGGTTTCCGAAATTCCCACCATGCTCCGTTCATCAAAAGACATGGTTATCTACTTGATTTGGTTATCTCCGCTTTGAAGAAGATATGATGCATGTCCTATTCAGCTTCTTCATCCAAACACCATTGCTTTACATCCCAGATTATCATTGGTTCCTACTTGGAAGAGTTCTCTAAGCTACTTGGGATACCTATTCTTGATCAAATGCCATTCACCGGCTTGGAAAAGGTGCCTATATCAAGACATCGATCGCCTTTACATCTTAAGCGCTCGATATCAAGCTAATTGGGAAACAAGAAGCGAGTTAAGGGTTTACTTTCCAAGTTCTTAATTAAGAAAGTCTTAGAATTCCTCAAAGTTATGAGTTTCCATGCATTTGAAGACATTGTGGCCTCGTTAATCTATGGTTTGGTTCTATTCCCTAACTCGGATCAATTCATAGATGTCAACACCATCGTTGTTTCACCCGTAATCCCTGCACTACTTTACTCTGAGACATCCTACATTCTCTCCACACTCGTACTATCAAAAGACAAGGAACTCTCATGTGTTGTATACCGTTACTTTCCAGTGGTTTATTTCAGACCTTCCTCCATCGCTTTGAAGAATGAACAAAGATCGAGATGGTCTCAAAGGTTAATGTCACCTCTCACTCGTGACATTCGTAAGTGTCTTTCTCTCAAAAGAACTTCACCTTCATTGAGCGCTGTGGAGAATTCCTAATGTACCGCTACTTGGTGTCATACCCCAAAATTTGCCCTCCATCTTCTCAAGATATCCCATACATCCATACTCAAGGATTCCTCAAGAGTCGACTCGACAAACCTCTCCTGACAATCAACCCAAACTAGGGTTTGACAATTCTCGATCAAGATGGACTTCCAACATCTCCAATGTCCTTCATGCCTCCTCATATGCTTCAAAGATTCTCCATGTCAAGTTTCAAGCCTTACAAGTCAAGTTTCCTCCACAATTGCTCAAATGGTTGAAAATCACAGATGGACAAAAAGTCAACTGTGGTCAACATATACCAAACTTCATAATTTTTGGTCAACATCCTCATTTTTAAGTTACATTCATCATTTGATCAAGGGTTGATCATGATTCATCAAGAAAACTCAAGATTTGCTCAAAAGTCAAACTTTCTAAATTAGGTTTCTAGATGAAAAGTCAACTCAACTTTGATCGATCATAACTCTTCATACTTTCTCGTAAATTTTTCCACCACCTCTTGTTTTGAAGGAAATTCAATTCTCTACAACTTCATGTCTCACAAGAATGTCCAAAAATGCTTCATTTGAGAGGTATGGCTCAAAACATTATGTGTCATTTTCAAAGTCAACAAAAGTCAACTTTTTGTTTTGAAGATATATTGAGCATGGAAACTCCAATTGAGATGAGACCAAAAGGTTGGTTAGAGGACTCTAGAGCTTTCCAAAAGTCCAAGAACACTCAAAAATGTGGAAAATTGAGCAAGATACACCATTCACAAGTTGGGCAATTTTGAAGGAATGCACAAAGAGAAATACTTTAAAATCAAATTTTTGCAAATGGCTTGCTTTTTCTTCATCCAAACTTATTCCTCATACAATTAGAAATATCCAAGCCCAATGCCACGAATTTTTATTTTATTTTTCTACTTAATTTAGAATTTATTCATTTAAATACAAATTAAATTCAAAAATAAAGTATAAAATCAAAATTAATTGCAAGATTGATTTTATTCCTTCCTTGAGACCAAGCAACTCACAAAGGCCAAGAAATTTTGAAATTTGATCAATATGGCAAGATTGGATTGGAAAAATTTTGAAAATTTGATTTTTACAAAAATCAAATTTGATTTGCTTTGAATGTTGATTGATTCTCTTCCAAAACCATCCCAAATCCATCCAAGATAAATGTATGATGCATACCTATCAAGAGAGAACGAAAATTGGCTCAAGAACCCTAACCTAGAACTCAAAAACCGTGGGAAACAAGCAAGTGGCAATCCTACTTCCAAAGTTTTCAATTGATTTGAGGTGTCCAATACATTCCTTGACATCTCCGAAGCATTCCAAACCCTTACATCATCCAAAACTATCAAGAATCCATCAAACACGATTTCTTTTTGTTTTTTTCAAAATCGATTTTCATTCATGCATTATTAACTGTTTTGATTGTTTGTTCATGTTTAGAATCAAGTATGCAAGCTATTTGGATGGTTTAATTGCGCTTTGAGTGCCCTGATCGAGTTATGCCATTACTAGGGTTTCGAGGTCATTTAGGGTTTCACTAAATAGGAAAAATGGACCATGAGACCTATACCATGCATTCTGAATGATCCCGTGAATCGAACCATGCTTTTAGAATTCATTTATATTATGTATTCTGGATTTTTGATGTTTGCTGTGACCATAGCATCGAATAATGACCGACGCTAGCTTTGAAAATTTAAATCGGGGACAATGAAGCTTCGCGCGCGGACGAAGAGACCAGGAGACGACACTTGTCTTTCTTTTACTCGATCCGGATTCAAACACGATGCACACATGGCGGTGGTTAAGACACTTCCTGCTCCTGGATGCTCCAGGGTCACCTCGATCCTCACCGCACTGTTTTGGTTTTCTTTTACAAAACTTGCATTATTTTCATATTTTCTTTTATTTAATATTTTCATGTTATTTTAATTCTTTTCATAATTTTATTTCTGCATTAAAAAATCATCAAAATTATTTTTTCTTTTTACATTATTTCCATAAAATCTTTATTTAATTTATAAAATTAAAAAAATACAATTTTTGCATGCTTATTTATTTTATTCATAATTTTAGCATTTAAATCACATTTAATTAGTTTTTAATTATCAAAATGCATCCAAAAAATCCCAAAAATTTATTTTAACATATTTATAGTATTTCCAGCATGACATATTTTTCTTATTTTAAAATTTGCATTTTTCTAACATTTTTTCTCTTGTTCGATTCATATCGCATTTTCCGATTTCTCATTCTCTTGCAGTCGATCCGATTCGATGCTTTTTCTTTATCATTTTATTTTTCCAATAATGTAATCGATATGGGATGTAATAGTTTAAATTAGGCCTTTATTTTTTCCGCATTTTAAATTATGTATCGCCCCAAAGCCTTGTAATAGCGTAGGATTTACCTTTCCGCATCTTTACATTCCGCATTTTAATTTCCGCACCCTATAAATTTCTAGTAATTAGGCGTGTATGGCAAGATAATAATGAACATAGCTCACTAATTTGCAAGATAAAATATTTGAATCAACACACTCTTCTCACACACGCACCCCTTAGGGTAATTTTCTCTCGCCTTTATTTAATTCAAATGGTCATGTCCTCGAACGTAGAGGTATTCTAGCACCGCCTTCAAAACAAATCATCATAGTCCCTTCGATACAAAGATCATAAGACCCACGATGTGCCTCCGAATACATGATCTTGACCTCGATTGTCGCCACGAAAAATGATGATAGTCCCTTCGAATGTGCTAGGATACTTCCTACAAGTTGCTTTCTATGACCATCCGATGTCCCTTCGAATGTCCCGCTTACATCCAACGAATGGAGTTACCTACCAATTAATGGTATGGATGACGCTATTCTAAGGGAACGTAATAATACAAAAACGACCAATCCTGAGTAGGTAATAAGATTTTTAGTTGCTTGCTCTATCAAAATACTTTTCACACAACACACTTTTGTCAAAGTTCAAACTCTTTTCAAAACGAAACATTTCCGAACACTTTGTATACATTCCTACATGAATCATTACAAAGTCAAAGCGAAATGCCTTTTCAAAACATTTTTTCAAACACACGTAAAGCAATTTTAAAAGTGATCTAAGAGCAACTAAGAGCCCGTAGATAACTACGGATGGAAAGGGTGCTAATACCTTCCCTTTTCATAACCTTCTCCCTTACTCGTAATCTAACGAAGGTCTTTTTCCAGACTTTTACCTTCCTTAATTGGATAAAATAAAAGTCGGTGGCGACTCTTGATATCCGCACATTTTATATAAATCCTAAAAGTCACCACCGTATCACGTAATCGGCGACTGGCCGAGACACCCTAAGAGAGAATGCCTTAGGGATTTCTAGATCACCTTTATTGCTTTCTGCTCGACTTGCTTGCTTTATCTTTAAGGGTTGCTTGGGTATTATATTTGTGGGGATCCTACACCGATCCCTTCCTTTAGGTAAGTAGCAATAAATCATCGCGACCGCTAGACGATAACTAAACGGTCAACATGATGGCTACGTTAGCGTGACACTTTGGTTGTCCCGATACTCTTCATTCCCAAGTTGAAGATAGTATTTGGCTCGTGGTGTCATCAAGCGCTAACTAAACTTTTAGAACCTTAATTGACCCATCTTGGCCATTAGAAGGTAGTGAGATGGCCGGCTTTGGTGTAGACCGAGGTTGGTTGATACCGATGCTACGCTCATTGAGATCGACTTTTGGGACATTTTCGGTCGACCACTTGGTAGTCGATTGAAATAAGCGCGAGAAAGATCAATGATGTGAGATTCCTAGAACCCTTATTATTATAGGACGTGATGAACCAACTCAAACTTTTGGTGGGGTAATCACCTATACCTCTTGCAAGCCTTAAACCTAGGCTCATTGTGTGAATTGTTTCAGTGTGCTAAACATGACATCATGACATCATTTGCATTGCATATCATTTCTAACTATTTCAAGGACCTAGGGATTTATCTTTGCTCGCTTTGTAGGGATTATGGCTTCTAGAAAGACTATCCGAATCAACTTCATGGGTATACCTTCTCACTCAAAGAATTGGTTTCGTAAATTCCCACCATGCTTAGTTCATCAAAAGATATGGTTATCTACTTGATTTGGTTATCTCCGGTTTGAAGAAGATATGATGCATGTCCTATTTCAGCTTTGATCCGAACACCATTGCTTTACATTCCCGATTATCGCTTGGTTCCTACTTTGAAGAGTTCTCTAAGCTACTGGGATACCTATTCTTGATCAAATGCCATTCACCGGTCTAGAAAAGGTTCCTAAGCACGAAGACATCGCATCCGCTTTACACCTTAAGCGCCGACATGAAGTCAATTGGGAAACCGAAGTGGAGTTAGGGTTTACTTGCTAAGTTCCTAATTAAGAAAGCCCGAGAATTCCTCAAAGTTATGAGTTTCCATGCCTTCGAAGACATTGTGGCCTTGCTAATCTATGGTTTGGTTCTATTCCCTAACTCGGATCAATTCATAGATGTCAACGCCATCAAGTTGTTTCTTGCCCGCAATCCAGTGCCTACTTTACTTGGAGACATCCTACATTCTCCACACTGCATTATCAAAAGACAAGGAACTCTCATGTGTTGCATACCGCTACTTTCAAGGTGGTTTATTTCGCCCCTTCCTCCATCAGTTTTGAAGAATGAACAAAGGATGAAGTGGTCTCAAAGGTTAATGTCACTCTCTCATTCAGGCATCCGTTGGAATCTTTTCTCTCAAAAGGATTTCACTTTCATCGAGCGCTGTGGAGAATTCCCTAATGTACCACTACTTGGTATAAGGGGAGGTATTACTTACAACCCTTCTTTAGCTCTACGCCGCTTGGTTTTGCTCAAGAGATGGTCCACATGATATGCTTCTCCAAGATATTGTGTTCGACACAATCACGATCTCCGCATTACCGAAGGTTCATACACGCTTGGGCATGGTAAAGAAGACTCGATACCAAGACTTTGGGGCACCAACTCCATTCCTTGGGAACCTTACCTCAAATGGGTGCGAGCTCGAGCTCAAAACCTCATGATGCCATTCACTGCTTTACCAAGAATTATGGAACCCTGCTATAGGTGACATACCCTATACCGCTCTCCATCCCGACATGCCTACCGATTTTGAAGACTTGAAGAGATCTCGATTCAACTTAAAGAAGAGAGCGATACCTTTGAAGCTCAGTGCTATGCAAGTGAGAAGAAAGTGTTAGAGTTGACCAAGCTACTTCATGAGGAGCGAAACATCAACGCCTACATCAACACCAAGAGGAAGCCCATGGAGACTTAGAGCTTTAGGATTTTATTTGTTTTGAACTATCTTTGTACTTAAAAAGAAAGAAAAGAATAAAAAGAATACTAATAATGTTTGTTCATTGCTTGTTTAACAAATTTAAATCTCTAAGGTCCTTGAAAACATTGCATTGCATTCGCATAAACATCGCATAGCATAGCATAACATTGCATCACTGTACATTCAGATTGGTTTTCATTTGCTCGCTATTTATTTTAGCAAAATGGCTCTTGAACATCACAAAGATCTCTGTGCTCGTAACGCCTGGCCAAGAGATGTTTACCACTTGGTCCAAGGCCAAGAAGACCAAGAAGCTCATCAATGTAGAAGAAGGTTGTTGGTCTTCTCAACATGGGTAGACGCTAAATGTGGTCCTAAGAGGGTCATCGGATTGAGCTCTCAAGGAAGTTTCAAGAAGGAAGATGAGCAAAGTAACAAGGGTGATGGCGAAGGCAACAACCCGAACTTGAGAAGAACTATGATAATGGCCAACTCAATGAGACAATAACCGCTTGAATGGAAAACCGGATCCGAACTTTGAGATCCGAGTCTTGTCCTCGAGTTGTGAGTCCCAAGTTCAAAGTCTTTGCCCAAGATGCATGTCATGGTCGCAAAGTCTTATGTTCAAGATGTCCGAAGAATTTGAAGACTATCCGAACTCAATTGTGGTATTATACAGAATGGCAAGTGACCAACCACAAGAAGTAGAGACATAGTGATCAACCAGTTAGAGTTGCCGACAGTCTTCAATCATCCGATTGAAACTCGACACCGATTCCGAAAATTCTTCACCCCAGCGAGCAGTCGGTATCAAGAGTGGGAAGATCCAAGAAATCTTCAAATGTCATAAGAGATCTTGGTGCTAAGAAAGAAACCAATGCTATGTATGGTCGAAAAGCCGAGCCAAGACCGACCGTGCTCAATCTGTGGGGGCGCCAGATCTCCAATCCTACATCAAGACAACCTCGAGATAACGCCAGAACTAACGCAACAAAGATGCTTACAAAGATCAACATGCCATTGTCGCAAGCCTTGCAACACATGTTGAAAGCAGAGCTGATTACCTTGAGGGATCCTCCTCAGAATGTCAACACCTCCTCTTCGAAATACAATCCTAATGCTAAGTGTGCTTACCATTCCAATAGCCCTGCACCATAACCGACAATTGTTGGGCTCAAGAACAAGATTCAAGATATGATCAAGCTGCATTGAGTTTGATCCTCCCGTTGAGACCAATGTGATCAACGCGCCTATGCCTAATCATGACAAGAGTTCCAATGCTGTTGGTGACGATACTTATGTTTTCAACATAGATGACTTGACCATTCCTCTGATGACTGTTAAGAAGAATTTGCTACAAGTCGGTGTCAATCCAGGATGCCCAGAGAATTATCGTTGGTGCCCATCCGCACTTGATGGTTGTGCTTGGTTGAGAAGATGTGTCCAATGCATGATGGATAACCGTGAGATACTATTTCGAAACCACCGTGCGTCGTGAAGAAATGTCTAAGTTGAAGATTGACAATGCAAACGAAACTGCATCATGTGGGACACCTGGGGGCCAAGTGGGAAGTATGATTACATGGTGAAGTACACTGCTCGAGAGCTACAAAATTCCTATTGAAGATGTTAAAGCAACCGGATGGGGTGACGATTTCCCGTAAGACTATGCCGATGTTAACACCATAAGGATTTCCTCTCACGATTCTATGCCTAGAATGGCGCCTCATCATTACTTCTCCAAGACCGGTTCCATATTCCTCCGACAAGGCTATCCCTTGGAACTATGGATCCGATGTTTACTATCATGGCGCAAGCAAGACCCTCCGACCATTGAAGATCTTACCAAGCTACCATTCCCGACATTGACAACATCATCGGATCTAGTAAGGTGACCGTAACCGAAGGGTATTCTCTCCGATATCTCCTCCAAAAGACATCGCGACTCCAGCTCGCATTCCAAATTTATTCAATCCATTCCCAAGCTAGAGGGAAAGAACCAGGACTCATCCCGCTCAACCGTAAGTGCCAAAGGAAGTTGTCAAGACACCTCCAAACAAGAAATGGAGGAAATTCAAGATTATCAAGAAGAGTGACTACAATGTTGTGGAACAGTTGGGACAAACTCCTTCCAAAATTTCCATGCTTGCTCGCTCTTGTGCTCCGAGGCTCATGCTAATGCCTTGGTGAAGTTTCAAGAACGCCACGTACCTCAAGACACTACCACCGACCGCTTTGAAGTTTGTATCGCTAGCCCGCCGCCAACAACGGCCTAGGCTTCTCCGACCGATATGACTCACGGAAGAACACAACAAAGCCTTGCACATCTCTATTGAATGCAAGGCACTATACTATCTCATGTTTTGGTGGATACCGGTTCGCCTCGAATATCTTACCAAGACCGCTTTTGATCGACTTGATGTCGAAGGGTTGGGTTCGAGACCCGCTGACATTATCGTGAGAGCTTTTGATGGTTCTAAGCTAACAGACTTGGAGAGCTCACTTACCTGTCAAAATCGGTTCCTGACTTTCGACTCCACTTTCTTTGTCATGGACATCCGCACGACTTACTCTTGCCTACTTGGACGCCTCTTGATACACGGGCAGGCCATACCTCTACCTTACATCGGTTGAAGTACCCGGTGAAAGGGAAGGTTGTTACAGGTGTGGAGAAGAAGAATATATGGTCACTATCTACAATCATTCCGATATCTCGAGATGGAAGGTGAATTTTGAGACTCCGTCAAGCTTTTGAAACAATACCCGAGTCATGCCCTGACTCTCCCCACTCCCGAGTTGCTAAAGCTCCGCCTAGGATGGCCTCACCGAAAGATGCTCAAGTAGTTAAAGAAGGTAGCTCTATTTGGGGTCGTCCCGATCTTCCTTTCAAGTCCGATAAGACTGTTTAGGCTTCACCATCAAGGGTCAAGATGATACCGCGAACGTGCCGGCCAACTTCCTTCCGACGCCCAAAGTGGAATCCATGCTATAGAAGACGACGACAACGACTTGACATCGCAAGTGGATCTTCCCAACTGCATAAAGGGCTCAAGAATTGGAAGACTCAAGACGCTATACCAATCTCCTTTAGCCGTGAGTAATTTCTCTTGTTTTGTTTTGCTTTTCGATTTCTTTATGTTTTGAACAATTAACTTTGAAAGCTAGTGCCTTGCCCGGCATCATGGCTCGTTTGCGAGGGTTATTATCGTTGTTTCATGCTGCTTTCATTCAATAAATTCGTTGGACTTTTGCATTCAATTGTTTGTTTTCTTTCTTTACTTTATCACCCCTTCAATAGGAGTACTGAACAAGGCCCAGACGAAGGACCTGAACAAGGATCCCGATGGACCATGGTTTTTGATGGAGCCTCAAACGCACTTGGCAATGGCATTGGCACCATCATTACATCCCCGGCAGGCGGACATACGCCTTTCACCGCCAGACTTTGTTTCAGTTGCACGAACAACATGGCCGAATACGAAGCGTGCATCATGGGTATCAAAGCTGCTATTGACTTAAGAATCAAGTTCTTACAAGTGTATGGAGACTCACTTTGGATGATTAAGGGCGAGTGGATACTAAGCACCGAACCTCATTCCGTATCGAGCATGTTTTGAGTTTGATCCCCTACTTCAAGAGATCACTTTCAATCACATTCCACGAGGAGAATCACCATGCACGATTGGCTACTATGTCATCTATGTTCAAGGTCGATGGGACAACGAGGCTCCCGTGATCATCATTGAGAAGTTCGACGAACCAAAGATATTGTTATGAGCTTGACACGTAAGAGAAACCTTGGTACTATGACGTGAAAAGGTATCTTGAGACTGTGTGATCCTGTGGGCAAATGGACTCCCACCCACGAGGGACCGTTTTAGTCAAGAAGATTTTCCCGGGCTATGATACTTAGCACCATGGATGGTGAAGACTTCCCACACCCTGTGAACGCAGACATAGTCAAAAAATACTACGCATAAAAGAGACCCGCTAGGTCGACTGACCTAGGCAAAGATAAGGGCATCCTGATGAACCAAAAGGGTTCGGGCAAAAGTTAAGGATATATACAAAACATGTACACCCAAGTCGAAAACCCGAAAAGGCTTGGGCAAAAAAGGGTATCCCAGTAGACCAAAACCCGAAAGGGCGGTCTAGGCAAAGTTAGGATTCAAGCGCACGACTATGTCTCTTCCGCACCACCGCCTGCACTACTATCAAGATTCAAGATTCAAATGGCGAAGATCGCTCACTCACTTTCTAACGACAAAAAGGAGATGAGATAGTCGAAATATATGAGTACTAGCATAGTTGAAATTAACTAGATTGTTTCCAAGATAGCTTTTACTTTTCTTGTGTACAAACCACTTGGCCATACGCCACCTTTCAAATAAACGCAAGCTTCTTTCTTTACAATTTTTGTTGTTGTCGCTTGCAATAAGTCCAACGCTTGCTTTGAATGATTATACGCATTTGACGATAAAAATCTTTCACAAACATGAAAAGTGGGCATACAAAAGTAGTTACTACAGTGCTCTATGAATCGAGATGACGACGAAGGTCACCAATGCATTTCCCCACAAAGCATGATCCCCACAGCGAAGATCGCTCACAACAAACCTTCCCAAATGAGTATACGTTAGTCCCCTAATCAAAGGATTCCACTCAACTAAGCAATGTTACATCGCCTCAAGCAAGAACACTTCATCCCAAATCAAGTATTTATCACGCAGAATATCTCCCAACAATTCGCTTTCTCCAAAGCGGTATCCAGACTTAAGACTTGGTCAGATAGTGCACCGGAGAAAATCTACATCTGCTATTCCCCAATCAGAGATTCCAACGGGCCCTAACCCGGTCTCCCAGCAGCCATCAAACGCTCTCCAACGAGATCTACACTCAAAATCCCCAGTAGAGCGCCACCTAATTTTTCCCAACAGGGTCTACATGCAAGATCCCCAACGGACTTCCTCCCAGACTCTCCTCAGCAGGGTCTATATATGAGATCTCCAACAACGAGCTTCTCAAATCTCTACCTTCCTCAACAATATCTAGGCCCAAAACTTGGTCAGATAGTACATCGGAGGAATCCAGGATATCTTTCTTCTCCTTCAAAAGCGGGGTTCTCACCTACTCAATCCCCAAGCGAAGATGTAAATCCTCAAGCGTAACATCCACATCTTCTTCAAGATGGATATGCTTTGAAATACCACAACATCTATTATTCATACATTACTCAGAAGTCATGATTCATGCATATGTCATTCATACACATTGTCATGCATCATACTTGCATAAGACTAACAAATATTCTATCAAAGTTTCTCTTGTTTTTCCAAAACAGTGAAAGTCACTCTCGACACCGGTCCAGATTAAGCCCCGAATCGACGGAAAACTATCCGAAGACCCTAGTTATCCTCCGATAATGTGCTGGATCAACACCGATGCACAACAGGAAGATATCCACATTTTGCCAACTACTACCCCTCGAGTAATTGGCATGAAGATTTATTCTCGATCCCTTCTTATTATCAACAAGAATTACAGAGTCAACATTGACTCATTGCTCGGATGGCATCTTAAGCCCATCTCCGACTACTTATCGTTGTTTCTCCACCTTTGGAATGTCGCATATTTGGTTAAAAATCAATACAAACCAATAACTTCATTCAAAGATGAGCACGAAGTCTAACGACGACTCCTCCTGATGGCATCTTAAGCCCATCTCTTCTCCTTCCAAACATTCACAAAGCCTAGCGACGGCTCATTCCCCAAAGATCAACCTTTCTAGATGGCATCCTAAGCCCATCCTCCACAAGATTCTATCAACAACCACGAGTCTAGCGACGACCTGCTCCCCAATGAAATCTCCAGCTTCTCCAAATGGCATCCAGAAGCCCATTCCCGCATCATCCAACAATGAAAGTGCAAATTTTGTGTATTGAGTGTTCAATCATCTTCTACCTGTGTCACGAAAGGCACGCATGCCAATCTAACCTTCCAAGACAAGAAGATTGAACAGGGCAGCATCATACCCCAAAATTTTCCTCCATCTTCTCAAGATATTTCATACATCCATGCCCAAGGATTCCTCAAAAGTTGATCGACAAACTCTCCTAGACAATCAACCCAAACTAGGGTTTGGTGATCCTCAGGTCAAGATGGACTTCCAACATCTCCAATGGTCTTCATGCCTCCTCATATGCTTCAAAGATTCTCCATGTCAAGTTTCAAGCCTTACAAGTCAAGTTTCCTCGCATAATTGCTCGATGGTTGAAAATCGGTATTGGACAAAAGTCAATGGTCAACATACAAACAAACTTCATGATTTTTGGTCAAAATCCTCATTTTGAAGTTACATTCATCATTTGATCAAGGGTTGATCATGATTCATCAAGAAAACTCAAGATTTGCTCAAAAGTCAAACTTTCTAAATTAGGGTTTCTAGATGAAAAGTCAACTGAACTTTGACTGATCATAACTTCTTCATACTTTCTTAGAAATTTTTCCATCACCTCTTGTTTTGAAGGAAATTCAATTCTCTACAACTTCATGTCTCACAAGAATGTCCAAAAAATGCTTCATTTGAGAGGTATGGCTCAAAACATTACAGGTCATTTTCAAAGTCAACAAAAAGTCAACATTTTGTTTTGAAGATATATTGAGCATGGAAACTCCAATTGAGATGAGACCAAAAAGGTTGGTTAGAGGATTCTTAGAGCTTTCCAAAAAGTCCAAGAAAACTCAAAAATGTGGAAAATTGAGCAAGATACACCATTCACAAGTTGGGCAATTTTGAAGAAGTGCACAAAGAGAAATACTTCTAAAATCAAAAACTTTGCAAATGGGCCTACTTTTTCTTCATCCAAACTTATTCCTCACACCATTAGGAATATCCAAGCCCAATGCCACGAATTTTTATTTTATTTTTCTATTTAATTTGGAATTTATTCATTTAAATACAAATTAAATTAAAAAATAGAGTATAAAATCAAAATTAATTGCAAACTTGATTTTTATTTCTTCCTTGGGATCCAATCAACTCATTAAAAGCCAGCAATTTTCAAATTTGATGGATATGGCAAGATTGGATTGAAAATTGATCAAAATTTGAAGATTTGATTTTTGTACAAAAATCAAATTTGATTGGCATTGATCATTGATTAAATCTTTCCCAAAACAACTCTGAATCCTTCTACTATATATACATGATACATACCACACGAATTAGGGTAGAAAATTTGACTCAAGAACCCTATTCCAAGCTCAAAAACCGTGGCAAACAAGCAAAGTGCAATCCTATTTCCAGCCGTTTTCAATCGATTTTGAGGTGTCCAACACATTCCTTGATACCTCTTGAGTCGATCCAGACCTTTACTTTGATCAAAACCATCCAGAATTAAGAAATACGATTTCGGTTTGTTCTTATTTTTTCCAAAATCGATTTCTGTTTTTCATGCATTATTAACACTTTTTGATTGTTTGTTCATGATCAGCATCAAGTTTGCAAGCTATCGGTAGCCCAATTTGCTTTAGTGACCGAACGAAAATCACCATGGCTAGGGTTTTCGGTTCGAATTAGGGTTTCTTTAAACAGGAAAAATTGGACCAAACTAAGCATACCAGAGTGATCGGGGGATGAAAACGAGTTGATACATGTATTCACAATGCATTTATATTACTTGTGTTTGATTTTTCATTTAGCCAGGGCCTGTAGCGTCGAAGAAAGACCGACGCAAGCTTTTGAAAATTCAAAACGAAGAAGACGATCGTTGGCCAAGACGAGGCGCGCTGTGAGCGACACTGTAATCCACTACCCGATCTCCACACAAGAACGCTACCGCTCGCCTGGCAAGGCATGTGACTGGAGGCAAGGTCCTGGGTTTGATTCTCCCCAGGACCATTTGGTTTTTCCTCTTTTTACAAACTTTTCTATTTTTTCTTAATTTATTTAATATTTTCATGCAATTTTAAATTCTTCTTATATTTTTATTTCATGCATTAAAAATCACCAAAATATTTTTTCCTTTTGCATTTATTTTCAAAAAATACTTATTTAATTTATAAAATTAAAAAATATTATTTTGCATGCATATTTATTTTTATTCATAATTTAGAATTTAAATCAATCTTAATTGTATTTTAATTATTAAATTGCATCCAAAAAATCCCAAAAAATTATTTTAGCATACTTATGTTATTTCCAGCATGTCATATTTTTCTCATTGAAAAACTTGCATTTTTCTAACATTTTTTCTCTTATTCGATTTCTCTCGTATTTTCCGATTTCTTATCTTTTCACAGTTATTCCGCTTCGTTTCTTTTATCTTTTTTTTTTTCCAATAATGTAATCTGCTCATGGGATGTAATAGTTTAAATTAGGTTTTTATTTTCCGCAAGTTTAAATTATGTATCTGCCCCAAAGCCATGTAATAGCGTAGGACATTTACCTTTCCGCATCTTTATATTCCGCATTTTAATTTCCGCACCCTATAAATTGCTAGTAACTAGGCATGTATCAACATAGCCCACTAATT
This sequence comes from Vicia sativa, assembly GCA_021764765.1. Classification (NCBI taxonomy): domain Eukaryota; kingdom Viridiplantae; phylum Streptophyta; class Magnoliopsida; order Fabales; family Fabaceae; genus Vicia; species Vicia sativa. The sequence goes on along the minus strand of CM038796.1, from coordinate 100,151,907 downwards.
TTCAAGATAAAATTGAATCAACACACTTTTCACACATGCACCCTTAGGTAATTCTCTCGTTGCCTTTACGAATTCAATTGGTCATTTTCCTCGAGCGTAGAGGTATTCTAGCACCGTTGCCTTCAAAACAAATCATCATAGTCCCTTCGATACAAAGATCATAAGACCCACGATGTCGCCTACGAAAACATGATCTCGTCCCTCGATTGTTGCCTACGAAAAGTGATGATCGTCCCTTCGAATGTGCTAGGATACTTCCTACAAGTTGCTTTCTATGACCATCCGATGTCCCTTCGAATGTCCCGCTTACATCCAACGAATGGAGTTACCTACCAACTAATGGTATGGCTAACGCTATTCTAAAGGAACGTAAAATAACACGGAAAACGACCAATTCTGAGTAGGTAATAAGACTTTTAGTTGCTTGCTCTATCAAAATAATTTCTACACAATACACTTTTGTCAAAGTTCAAACTCTTTTCAAAACAAAACATTTCCAAACACTTTGTATACATTCCTACATGAATCATTACAAAGTCAAAGCGAAATGCCTTTTCAAAACATTTTGTCAAACACACGAAAGCACAATTTTAAAGTGATCTAAGAGCAACTAAGAGCCCGTAGATAACTACGGATGGAAAGGGGTGCTAATACCTTCCCTTTTCATAACCTTCTCCCTTACTCGTAATCTAACGAAGGTCTTTTTCTCGTACTTTTACCTTCCCTTAATTGGATAAAATAAAAGTCGTGGCGACTCTTGTTATCCGCACATTTGCGATACAAAACCAAAAAGTCAGTTCACCGTATCACGTAACTGACTCACGGGAGACACCCTAAAGAGAGAATGCCTTAGGATTTCTAGATCACCTTTATTGCTTTTTGTTTGACTTGCTTGCTTTATCTTTAAGGGTTGCTTGGTATTATATTTGTGGGGATCCTACACCGATCCGGTTTTTTAGGTAAGTAGCAATAAATCGTCGCGACTGCTAGACGATATCAAAACGGTCAACATGATGGCTACGTTAGTGACACTTGGATGTCCCGATACTCTTCATTCCCAAGTCGAGGATAGTATTTAGCTTCGTGGTGTCATCAAGCGCTAACAAAACTTTTAGAACCTTAATTGACCCATCTTGGCCATTAGAAGGTAGTGAGATGGCCGACTTTGGTGTAGACCGAGGTTGGTTGATACTCGATGCTATGCTCATTGAGATCGACTTTGGGATATTTTCGTCGACCACTTGGTAGTCGTATTGAAATAAACGCCACGAGAAAGATCGATGATATGAGATTCCTAGAACCCGTTACTATTATAGGACAGATGAACCAACTCAAACTTTTGGTGGGTAATCACTATACCTCTTGCAAGCCTTAAACCTAGGCTCATTGTGTGAATTGTTTGTGTGTGCCAAACATGACATCATGACATCATTTGCATTGCATATCATTTCTAACTATTTCAAGGACCTAGGGATTTATCTTTGCTCTGTTTTGTAGGGGATTATGGCTTCTAGAAAGACTATCCGAATCAGCTTCATGGGTATACCTTCTCAGCTCAAAGAATTGGTTTCAAATTCCCGACCATGCTCAGTTCATCAAAAGACATGGTTATCTACTTGACTTGGTTATCTCCGGTTTTGAAGAAGATATGATGCATGTCCTATTCCAGTTCTTCGACCCGAAACACCATTGCTCTACATTCCCAGATTATCAGTTGGTTCCTAGGTACGAAGACATCGCATCAGCATTACACCTAAAGCGCTCAGACATTAAAGCTAATTGGGAAACTAGGAGCGGAGTTAAGGGTTTACTTGCTAAGTTCCTAATTAAGAAAGCCCGAGAATTCCTCAAAGTTATGAATTTCCATGCATTCGAAGACATTGTGGCCTTGCTAATTTATGGTTTGGTTCTATTCCCTAACTCAGATCAATTCATAGATGTCAACGCCATCAAGTTGTTCCTTACCCGCAATCCTGTGCCTACTTTACTTGGAGACATCCTACATTCTCTCCACACTGCATCGCTAAGAGACAAGGAACTCTCATGTGTTGTATACCGTTACTTTCCAGGTGGTTTATTTCGCACCTTCCTCCATCAGTTTTGAAGAACGAACAAAGGTTGAAGTGGTCTCAAAGACTAATGTCACTCTCTCATTCAGATATCGGTTGGAGTCTTTTCTCTCAAAAGGACTTCACATTCATTGAGAGTTGTGGAGAATTCCCTAATGTACCACCTTGGTATAAGGAGGTATTACTTACAACCCTCTCTAGCTCTACGCCGCTTGGTTTTGCTCAAGAGATGGTCCACATGATATGCTTCTCCAAGATATTGTGTTCGACTACAACCACGATCTCCAGAATTACCGACGAAGGTTCATACACGCTTGGGGCATGGTAAAGAAGACTGATACCAAGACTTTGGGGCACCAAAACTCCATTCCTTGGGAACCTTACCTCAAATGGGTGAGAGCTCGAGCTCAAAACCTCATGATGCCATTCACTGCTTTTACCAAGAATTATGGAACCTGCTATAGGTGACGTACCTACATCGCTCTCCATCCTGACATGCCTACTGATTTTGAAGACTTGAAGAGATCATGGATTCAACTTAAAGAAGAGAGAGATACCTTTGAAGCTCAGTGTTATACAAGTGAGAAGAAAGTGCTAGAGTTGACCAAGCTACTTCACGAGGAGCGAAACATCAACGCCTACGTCGGCACCAAGAGGAAGCGCCCATGGGAGACTTAGAGCTTTAGGATTTTCTTTTATTTGTCTTGAACTATCCTTTGTACTTAAAAAGAAAAAAAGAATAATGAAAAGAGTACTAATAAATATTTGTTCATTGCTTGTTTAACAAATTTAAATCTCTAAGGTCCTTGAGAACATTGCATTGCATCCGCATAAACATTGCATATCATAGCATAACATTGCATCACAGGTACATTGAAGATTGGTTTTCTCATTCTCTCGCTATTTATTTTAGCGTAAATGGCTCTTGAACAACTCACAAAGATCTCCAAGCTCGTAATGCTGGCCAGCAGATGTTCACCACTTGGTCCAAGGCCAAGAAGATCCGAACAAGCTCATCAATGTAGAAGAAGGTTGTTGGTCTCCTCAACATGGGTAGACGCTACAAAGGAGGTCCTAGAGTGGTTAGTCGAATTGAGCTCTCAAGGAAGTGTCAAGAAGGAGGATGAGCAAAGTAACAAGGGTGATAGTGAAGGCAACACCGAGCTTGAGAAGAACTATGATGATGGCCAATACTCGATGAGGATGACAAGTACAAACAACATGAAGACCGTCTCAATGTGTGGAAACCCAAGATGTCCGGTTGAATTTTGATGATTTGAGTCTCCCCCGGTGTTGTGATTCCTCCCAAGTTCAAAGTTCCAACTTTGCTAAGTATGATGGCATGTCTTGCCCAAAGCGCATTTGAAGTCTTATGTCCAAAGATCAACCCACACCGATGATGAAAGTGTGGATGCATTATTTTCAAGAAAGTTTGTCCGAACTCAATTGGAGTGGTATTATCACCAGAGAATGACCGTATCCGTGACTTGGAGTGACTTGGCGATGCTTTCAGCATGTGATGAGTACAATGTCAATTGACACCCACTCGCATGCAACTACAAAGCATGTCTATGGGTCGTGATGAGAAGTTCAAGGAGTATGCTCTTAAATGGAGAGATCTAGCAGCAGTAGTTCAACCACCCTTGTCCAATATAGGAGTTGGTTGATATGTTTATGGAACACCGACAGCCCATTCTTCAATCATCCGATTGAAACTCTTCACCGGATTTACCGAAATGATATTGACAAAGTAGCATATTGAAGTCGGTATCAAGAGTGGAAGATTCAAGTAGAGACATCTTCAAATGTCGCGAAAAGATCTTTGGTGGTAAGAAAGAAGTTAATGTCTGGTATGGTCGAAAAGCCGAGCCAAGACCGACCATGCTCAATCTGTGGGGCCAGATCTCCAATCCTACATCAAGACAACCTCGAGACAACGCGCGAGCCGTAACGCGCCACGAAGACAAGCACAAAGATCAACATGCCATTGTCGCAAGCCTTGCAACACATGTTGAAAGCAGAGCTGATTACTGAGGATCCTCCTCAAAATGTCAACACTTCTCCGAGATACAATCCTAATGCTAAGTGTGCTTACCATTCCAATAGCCCAGACATAATATCGATGATTGTTGGGCTCAAGAACAAGATTCAAGATATGATGAAGCTAAGATTGAATTTGATCCTCCCTGAGACCGAATGTGATCAACGCGCCTATGCCTAATCATGACAAAAGTTCCAATGTCGTTGGTGATGATACTTATGTCTTCAACATAGATGACTTGACCATTCCTCCGATGACCTTAAGAAGAATTTGTCAAGGTGTCAATCCAGATGCCAGAGAATTGTCGTTGGTGCCCATCTGCGCCTGATGGCTGTCCTTGGTTGAGAAGACGAGTTCAGTGCATGATGGATAACCGTGAGATACTATTTCTGAAACCACCTGTGCAGAAGCTGTGTGAAGATATGGCTAAGTTGAAGATCGAAGATGTGAATGAAACTGCACCATCTGTGTGGGATACCTTGGGGCAGCCAAGTGGAAAGTATGATTACATGGTGAAGTACACTGTTCCTGAAAGCTACAAGGTTCCTATTGAAGATGTTAAGGCGACCGGATGGGGTGACGATTTCCCAGAAGATTATGCTGATGTTAACACAATAAGGATTTCCTCTGCTGATTCTGTGCCTAGAGTGGCACCTCTCATTATTACTTCTCCAAGACCAGTTCCGTATTCCTCTGACAAAGCTATTCCTTGGGATTATGGATCTAATGTTTACTATCATGGCGTCAAGCAAGACCCTCTGACCATTGAAGATCTTACAGTTGAAGCTACCATTCCTGACATTGACAACATCACCAGATCAAGTAAGGTGACTCGAACCGAAGAGTATATTCTCCAAATCTCTCCTCCAAAAGACATCGCGACTCCAACAGATTCCGCCTATTCAACCCATTCCCCAAGCTAGAGGAAAGAACCAGGACTCATCCCGCTCAACCGTAAGTACCAAAGGAAGTTATCAAGGCACCTCCAAACAAGAAATGGAGGAAATTTCAAGATTATCAAGAAGAGTGATTACAATGTTGTGGAACAATTGGGACAGATTCCGTCCAAGATATCCATGCTTGCTCTACTCTTGTGCTCCGAGGCTCATGCTAATGCCTTGGTGAAGTTTCAAGAATGTTCACGCGTGCCGCAAGACACTACTACCGACCAAGTGTGTATTGCTAGCCTGCTGCCAACAATGGCCTAGGCTCGATGTCGATTTAACTCCTTCCTAAAGAAACACAACAAAGCCTTGCACATCTCTTGAATGCAAAGGCACTACATTATCTCATGTTTTGGTTGATACCGCTCGCTCTCAATATCCTTCCAAGATCGCTTTGATCGACTTGATGTCAAGGGTTGGTTCTCGAGACCCGACATTATTGTGAGAGCTTTTGATGGTTCTAAGCGAACGATTAGGAGAGCTCACATCATAAAGTCGGTTCCCGCACTTTTGACTCTTTCTTTGTCATGGACATCCGTCCCGCTACTCTTGCCTACTTGGACGCCTTGATACATGGGGCAAGGCCACACACTCTACCTTACATCGAAGTCAAGTACCCGAAAAGGGAAAGTTGTTACAAGATGTGGTGAAGAAGAGTATATGGTCACTCATCTACAGTCATTCCGATACCTCGAGATGGAGGGTGAATTCTTCGAGACTCCCTGTCAAGCTTTTGAAACAATACCCAGAGTCATGCCTGTTGACTCTCCTGTCACTCCTAAAGTTACGCAAATTCCGCCTAGGATGGTCTCGCTGAAAGATGCTCAAGCCGCTGTTGAAGAAGGTAGTACTATTTGGGGTCAGCTCCCTGATCTTCCTTCCAAATTTGACGAGACTGGTTTAGGCTTCACCATCAAAGGTCAGAAGATGATACGCCGCGAACGTGTCGGCCAACTTCCTTTCCACATCAGCCAGAGTGGAATCCATGCTATAGAAGACAACGACAACGACTTCGACATCAGCAAGTGGATCTTCCCAACTCCAGATAAAGGGCTCAGCAATTGGAAGACTGAAGACGTCATACCTATCTCCTTTAGTCAGGAGTAATTGCTCTTGTTTTGTTTTTCTTTTCGTATTTCTTTATGTTTGAACAATAAACTTTGAAAGCCTAGTGCCTTGCCCGGCATCATGGCTCGTTGCGAGGGTTATTATCCTGTTTCGCTTTCATTCAATAAATCGCTGGACTTTGCATTCAATTGTTTGTCTTTCTTTACTTTATCACCCCTTCAAAAGCCATGTGTTTCTTACACACACCCACGTGATAATCGCAGAATCACTCCGAATCTCGTTATAACAAATGCTATTGCTAAATATGACTTCGATAATCCGATCTACCAAGCCAAGACGAAAGTGAGGAAGATTGTGAAGTGCTAGGAGAACTCCGTGAAGCAAGAAGATCGAGTTATACACCCACATGAAGAGCAAGTTGAGGTTGTGAATTTGGGTAAACGCAGAAAAGAGATCAAGATAGAAGCGGTCTCTAGAAGAAGTGTTAAAGAAAGATTGGTTCGATGCTACGAGACTATATTGAGGTTTTTGCTTGGTCATACGAAGAAATGCCGGTTTAGACATTGATATTGTGGTACACCGATTGCCGACAAAGGAAGGTTTTCTCCTGAAATGTAAAGTTCGCCGTGATGCGCCCCGAGATGTCGAGAAAATCAAAGCCTAAGTTATGAAACAACAACCGGTTTAGTTACATTTATCCACAATGGGTTGCAAACGTAGTACCCATACCTAAGAAGGATGGCAAGGTACGAATGTGTGTGGATTACGAGATCCAACAAAGCAAGTCCGAAGACGATTTTCCACTTCCCATATTGATGTCCCGTTGACAACACCGCCAAAGATAAGGTTTTCTCCTTCATGGATGGTTTCTCCGATTACAATCGATCAAAATGGCTCAAGACATGGAAAAGACTACTTCTACAACGGGGCACTTTCGTTACAAGGTTATGCCGCTCGCCTAAAGAACGCAGCACCACTTATCGCGTTATGGTGACATTATTTCATGACATGATTCATCACGAGATAGAGGTCTACGCCGACGACATGATAGCTCGATCACGCATCAAGAGGAACATCTTGATCATTTGCGTAAACTGCTTGATAGGTGAAGAAGCTGATCGAGACTTAATCCTAACAAGTGCACCTTTGGAGTCAGGTCCGGAAAACTCCTAGGGTTTGTTGTCAGTGGTAAAGGTATTGAGGTCGACCCCGCTAAGGTTAAAGCTATTCAAGAGATGCCAGCTCCCTGCACCAAGAAGGAAGTCAGAGGTTTCTTGGGCCGATTGAACTACATTGCCAGATTCATTGCACATTTAACTGCTACTTGTGAGCCAATCTTCAAGTTACTAAAGAAAGATCAAGTGGTAGGATGGAACGACGATTGCCATATCGCTTTTGACAAAATCAAGGAGTACCTGAATCCTCCCATTCTGATGCCGCCCGCCGAAGGAAGACCTCTTATCATGTACTTGACAGTGCTAGAAAACTCAATGGGTGTGTTGGGGCAACATGACGAGTCTGGTCGAAAAGAGCATGCAATATACTACCTTAGCAAAAGTTTACCGATCGTGAAACAAGATACTCACAAATGAGAAAACTTGCAACGCTTTGGCTGTCACGACTAAGACAAGATATGTTGACTCACACTACCTTGTTGATTTCAAGATGGATCCGATAAAATACATATTTGAGAAACCAGCTCTCTCCGAAGAATAGCAAGATGGCAAATGATCTTGACCGAATATGACATCCAAGACACTTTTAAAGCGATCAAAGGAAGTGTAGTAGCCGATCATTTGGCTCATCGCCGTAGATGACTATCGCCTATGCGCTCAAGTTTCCAGATGAAGATGTTTTACTAGTTATCGATCAGGAAAACCGTGCCCGCATTTAAGGACCCGAACAAGGATCCCGATGGACCATGGTTTTGATGGAGCCTCAAACGCACTTGGCAATGGCATTGGCGCCATCATTACATCCCCGCAAAGCGGACATACGCCTTTCACCAATAAACAACCTACCGAACATCATCCGATAATCGATCAATGAAGTCGCCATCGAACGCTTTTTATCTCGCAAAGGAGAAAGGCAAACGATCGCGAAACCTAAAAGGATAAGGCACGGTCTTGCACCGAGAGATAGGGTAAGGGAATCTATTACGCGAAGGGAAGGTATTAGCACCCTACACGCCCGTAGTACTCTACGGTATCCACTTCTATTTTCTGTCTAAAAGGGTGTGTTATATCTACTTACTGCTTAATTGCTATATATGTATGCTAAAAGGGAATGCATGTAAAAGAAAGAAAAATAAAGAAAACACGGGGAAAAGAAGGAAATATTTACAAAGTTCGCTCGGTCGAGCCCCGTGACAAGATGCCTACGTATTCGCTGCAATGGAAAGTCGAGCTACCGTAGTTCGGCTCACTTGTTTTGGTGTGTTTTGTGTTTTTTAATTATGAAAATAATTTAAACACAAAAAGAAAGAAAGCGCGCAAAGGCGAAAAAGAGTTGGTGTTGGTTGGTTGTTTTTACCTTGAGAAAGGAGTTTAAACCATTATTAAGTGTTTTGTTTTTAAGAGAAAAAGAAGTTTTAGTTTTAATTACATGCAAAGATGCAAAAAAGAACTAGCAAAACAAAAGGAAACTAACTAGTACTAGCCCTAGTGTTGAAGATGAGGGAATCTCTACCTATGTTAACATGCAAAGGATGTGAATCCTAAAGTCTAGGCTCGAGAATCTATCCTAACCGAGCAGCCCTATGGGAAAGCTATCCTATATCCGTCTTGGTTGTGGAACCAAGGGATGCAAGGGGATGAAGCAAGCAAGTGCTTTGGCAAAAGCACACAAACAATGCAATGCAAACAAACAAATGACACACAAGCGCAGGAAAAGGAGGAAGTCCCATAGCCTCGACAAGAACGAGCATACCGTGAGTCAACCAGAGCCGACACATCCAATGAAGAGCAATGATGCGAGTTCTGCAATAAATGCGAACCCCGTGAAAGCGTGGAGAGTCAGAATAGGGAACTCTTGCCACTTTTATTGTTGACTCGATAAAGGAAGCAACACGATTCGCCGGCCGAAAGACACGGACTAGAACTGCAAGGGGTTCGTTGTCGATTCTACCTTCCTTGCCCATATATCAATGACTGATGACATGAAATATAAAAGCGGACTTTGCTTAGTGGTACCACGTCAGCGCCCTAACCACTCGACCTATGCAAGCACAAATGTAAACACTTCATCGAAAGCTACCTCCCTATGCGATGGAGGATTTAAAACAAACCAAACACAATTAGCACGTAATGCCCTAAACGGGTCTTTAAATAAACCAGAGGGTTCCCGAACATGCTCCAACCACGGAAGCCCTTCATGCATCTCTATTCCTACTCTCATGGCAAAAGAAAGTCAGAAGCCCTACTTCTCATGATATCTAGGAAAAGCTATAAGAGAATGCAATAAACAGTGTAGCAAGTACCGAACGGATATAGAATCCGAAGCACGCAAGCTAGCGAAATAATCCGGAATACTTCAAGTACTGCAGCCATGCAACAAAAGTAAACCGGTGAGAATTGCTCAAAGCATCAATACAAGCGGAATGCGTGTCGATACGCATCCGAAGCGACAATGCCTGCAAGAACGGGATAATACAAGCAAAACAAGATAGGAATAGTGCACACGTGGGTGTACAAACTCAACCAAAACCTGCAAGAAAAATCAGATGGATATGCATGGAATGCAAATCGAGCGATAAAACCAATGTCCATAGCAAAGCGGTGAATGAACATGCGAGGAATGCGAATCGAACGATAAAACCAATACTCATACCAAGGTAATGAATGAACATGCGAGAAATGCAAATCGAATCGATAAAACCAATGTTCAAATACAAAGTAATGAATGAACATGCGAGGAATGCAAATCGAATCGATAAAATCAATAATCATATCAAGGTAATGAATGAACATGCGAGGAATGCAAATCGGATCGATAAAACCAATGTCCATAGCAAAGTGATGAATGAACATGCAAGGAATGCAAATCGAAGTGATAATTCCAATATTCAAATACATGTGAAAATGCATGAACATGTGAGGAATGCAAATCGGATCGATAATTCCAATATTCAAATACATGTGAAAATGCATGAACATGTGAGGAATGCAAATCGGATCGATAATTCCAATATTCAAATACATGTGAAAATGCATGAACATGTGAGGAATGCAAATCGAATTGATAAAACCAATGTTCAAATACATGTGAAAATGCATGAACATGTGAGGAATGCAAATCGAATCGATAAAACCAATGTTCAAATACATGTAAAAATGCATGAACATGTGAGGAATGCAAATCGAAGTCGATAAAACCAATGTTCAAATACATGTGAAAATGCATGAACATGTGAGGAATGCAAATCGAAATGATAATTCCAATATTCAAATACATGTGAAAATGCATGAACATGTGAGGAATGCAAATCGAAATGATAATTCCAATATTCAAATACATGTGAAAATGCATGAACATGTGAGGAATGCAAATCGAAATCGATAAAACCAATGTTCAAATACATGTGAAAATGCATGAACATGTGAGGAATGCAAATCGAAATGATAATTCCAATATTCATGTAAATGTATTATTTAGAAATGAATTAGAATTAATAAAAGATATTAATAAAATATTAAAAAAATGTCAATAATATTCTAATATCCTAAAATGTCAGCATATGTTTTCTATGTATTTTTTATGTGTCGGAATAATCGAACTCAAATCAAATTGAACTAAATGTCAAAAATTGTAGCACATGAAACAGGGGGGTGTGAACCTGAATTCTGGGTTGAACTAAAAATCAGTTTTAATGGCACCCTGGGCCCAATAGCAGGGAGGTGTGAACTAGTAAAATGGCCAAGGTCCAGTCCGAAATTCACTTAAGCCCACTGCTTTTGTCTAAGTCCATTTTGTTTTTTTTGGCGAGTCCAATATCATTTTTGGTCCAAAACATCAACATTATTATCTATTTTTATTCGATTTACTTAAATATTATGTGTCATGCTTTTTATGTAGTTAACTTGTATCAATTGGTCAAAGTTATATTTAATCGATTTTATATTTTTATTAAACAAAAGAAAAGACACGTGTCAGATCCTAACAGTTGGTATGGAAAACTTCATGGCGAGTGAGATCGTACACGCCGTGATTCAAAGGGAAGAAAATCGCCGAATCGGATTCTTTCCGATCATCTTCTCCGAGCGTAATCGCCGTAAACACAAAGTTATTGGAAAAGAAAGCAAAACACCAATATCTTATGCGTAATCCTGCAAATCATGATCGAGTTTAGTTTCTCCTAAGATTTGTTCTAACATAGAGAAAATTAGATCATAAACCAAGATCGTGAAAACGCTAACAAAGTATGTTTCCGCCTCGAACCTAACTCACGCCTTCGATTGTAAAACTCATAGACACAACGAAACTATCATGCCAATAACGAAATCGAATAACTCACCGTCAAGATTTACGTAACACTTGAGTTCTTCGAAAACTTCTACCGAATTTTCTATCAATCTTCACAATGACGAACAATAATTCAAGCCGCTCCATCTTTGAAAAGAAACCAAGTCAAACGATAGAAGATGACGAAGAATTCAAGATCATCAATAATGGAGAGATTAAGAGGAGTTTCGTCGGCCACGATGAAAATCGAAGAGAAGGATTTCACTCTAGCCGATGCCATAACCATTTCAAACTTGTCACGATCCCATTCTCGAACTTTTGAGAAAACCGGAAGAATCTCGTTATCGTCAGAATCGTGTTTATAGAGTGATTACGGCAAGAGGTTCTTGAAGGCGAACTCGAGATGAAGAAGGAAGGTGGCTATTGAGAGAAGATGATGAAGGTTAGGTTCTTACGTAATCGAAATTGAAGAAAGAGGAAGTGTTGTTACAAAGGCAAATGTAATGGTTGTTATGATACTGTTAGTTTAGTAAAGAAAAAAATGGAAAAATGGAGTGTGGTTTTTGGGAGTGAAGAAGATTGGACTGATGATGAGAGTTGACAGCAAAAGAAAAAAAGTTTTTGTGTTTTGTGAGTTTGTTATGGACAGCGAGAGAAAAAAAGTGAGGGCATTGAAAATGAGAGTGGAAGCATGCCTTTTGCACAGTTGTGCCAAGAAAATGTTTTTTTTTGAAAGAATTCTGTTATTGTTAGTTTTTGTGGAGAGAAAAAAAAGTGATAGCAGTGAGTATTTCTGTTACAGCATATAGTGCAGCATGAGAGAAAAAGAGAGGATATCGCTGTTACCGCTACATACACACACAGCCAATGCAAATACAAAAATGCAAGAATACTGTGACATGCGATGCCAACCGAATGTACTGTGTTTACGCGATGCCTTTACACGCCGATACCCCAAGCTACCAGCATTTTTTCCGTATGACGCAAACATAACAATTGAGATTACATATTGACGAACAACTTCGTGTTGGGAGTTTTTCGAATCGAGTCCATAACATGCTTTAAATCGGCTCAAGTTTAGAAATCATAATTTACAAAATAGCGCAATGACGGCAAAAGTTTACCGAGTGTTTTTTTCCATGACTTTGAGGTTTTATAACTTCTTCAATATTCGCCAAATGGCGCAAACTCGAGTCGTTGGAAAGAAGACATGTAGCGAGTAACTTTGATGTTGAGTGCCCGATTTAAAATGATCGCAAGCTCGCCGTAATTAGCTTCAACTCACACCGACACAAACTGCTCGATATTTACAAATTTTTCTAAGTGTCAAACTTAAAACTCAATCCATGTAGACCACTTTAAAGATCCGTAACTTTTCCGATACTTGACCGAATTATGCAAACCTGCCATTGAAAGAATGCGTAATACAACAACTCTTTAGTTCGACAAAATCCAAACGAAGCCGTTATCATCGAATGAAAAGTGTTTGAAAATGCTGCACGAGTGTTCGACGAAATGTCCGGGCTGGGCAAGTTTTGATGCATGGCGGCAATTCCAACTTCACGCTGCTCACTTACGGCGATCAGATCTCCCATCCGACGTCCGAAATGAAAAAGTTTCTAAACGGAACTCGTAGAGGACACGGCAAACTTCATCTTTCGTGTTCGAATTTTTCCGCGGTGATCGGATCGACGAGAAAACAGCTCCGAAATGCGCGATGCCAACTGCTCGATGAAATGCCTTGACCATGGCAAAAATTGCATGTGCTGTCTTGCATTTTAACAACTTCATGCGTCACTTACGGCGCTCCGCTTCTCCCAGCTCGGACGTCCAAACGAAAAGGTTTCTAAACGGAACTTGTAGATGGAAATACGAACTCAAACTTTCGTGTTTGAATTTCTTCGTGGGCGACCGAATCATTGACGAAAACAGCCCTGAACATGTGCACAAAAATACTGAATTTAACAAACATAATGAGTTCTTATTTTCCGAGCTTTATAACTTCCGATTCGAGTACCGAATGAATTCGACTTCTTCAGAAAGTTTCAGATTGCCGTGAAATGAACGACTTTAGTTGAGCATTTTTCGATTCGAGCCAAGAACTATGACATAATCGACTCAAGCTGTCAAGAAAAGCATAGAAACAAACACTTCAAATTTTTCTAAGTGTTGAATTTTGAGAGATGATAAATCGAATTCCGAGCTCCGTAATTTTTATACGCTTCCGAATGGATTCGATTTCTTCAAAAAGTTGTAGATTTCATTAAATGAACAGCTTTGATGTTGAACTTAATTCAATCGACCTCAAACACGTGTAAATTGCCTTCAAGTCGAGTACTTGAACACATTAAAACACTCAAAATTTTACTAAGTGTAAAACTTCAAAAGTTATGAACTTCAAATTTCGGCGTCAGATAACTCGAACCGGAATTTCGAAAAATCTTCACAAAGGACAAAGTCGGAGTACGAAACGCGCTTTCCAACGACTATTAATTCACAAACTTCACCACGACGGCAAGATATGGATGCAATATAGCTCCTGAACCTAAAGTACCTTAAACTTAGAAAAATTTCTAAGTCCAAAATTACTAAAATGCAAGAAACCTTTTCACCCGATTCTTCCGATTTTTCTCAACAAATGACCGCATTTTCTCGAATGTCGACTTTTGACCACGATTTTGACCAAAAACTCCACTCAGTCAAATTTTGACTTTTGTTGACTTTCTGATACACGCGCTCAAATATCGTTTTATCTGTTCGTTCTTGGTTTTCTGATACATCGCGTAGATCGATAAGCCAAATATCATTGCTTCACAACTCAAGGAAGGCCATAGAATCAGTTCGAGTTCAAATATCCGACCACAACACACTGTAGCTTGAAATTGTAATCAACATCCACCTGATAGACGATCAGAATACTAAAACTTACGAGATAATAATCAGAAGCTTCTGGACACGCTTACTTATTGAAATGACGCCCGAATTGACAGAACCTCAAATATTCAACTTTTGAGAAACAAACCACTTCTTCAGAATTGTACAGATTCATATGATTGGAAAATCTCGAACCCATGATCAATGCATGAATGATATGTATGTGATGCACCTATTAATTAAGTGTTAGCCAATTATTTATAAAAAATGAAGAGGGTAAATTTTGGGGTACAACAGCTGCCCCTATTCAATCATCCTCTAGCTTAGAGCGAGATTCGGCCCTTCGGGCAAGGTATGAGGTGATTGAATACCAAAAAAGGAAACCCAGAAATTTACACTCTGAATCCCAAAAGCTGCATCAATAGATAGGTGTGGACATTCCAAAATTCTAAGGAACCTCACTGGAGAAAAGGAGCATGTTGCGCCAGAGCTTAACTGGCCACAACCAAAGAAAGCACGTAATAAATGTGAACTCGTGAAGGGTACAAGTGCTAACCGACCTAAGAAGAATTGGCCTCTACCCAATTCAATCCGCAATATCGTGGGAGAGCCGACACGTAAGCGAAACAAAGACTAGATACGAAACCGACTAACCACATTTACCGATAGCTTGGCGGATGTGATGCAAAGACCGAAACGCCGATTAGATCTAAGAAGAGAAAACAAGAGTATTCTTATTCAAAAGACCCACAATGTGGAAGGACCGACATGCAAGTGGAAATAAAGACTAGATACACCAATTAGACTAACCACATTTACCGACAACTCAAGGGTTTGTGATGCAAAGACTAAAGGTGCCGATTAGGCTTTATCGATGACAAAAACAAGAGTATTCTTGTTCTCGAAGACCCACAATGCCGTGAAAGACCGACATGCAAGTGGAAATAAAGACTAGATACACCAAGTAGACTAACCACATTTACGCCGACAACTCAAGGGTTTGTGATGCAAAGACTAAATGTGCCGATTAGGCTTTACTGATGACAAAAACAAGAGTATTCTTGTTCTCGAAAGACCCACAATGCCAGTGAAAGACTAACATGCAAGTGGAAATAAAGACTAGATACACCAAGTAGACTAACCACATTTACGCCGACAACTCAAGGGTTTGATGCAAAGACTAAAGGTGCCGATTAGGCTTTACCGACGGAAAGTCAAGTGTAGGGCTTGTTGAAGTCAAGACGGTTGCACCAGGTAAGGGCTGCTTCAACACTAATCAGAAGAAGATGGACATATTGCGCCGGAAGAAAGCGGGACACAACGGATTCCAAAAGAAACTTGACATTGCTGGGGATGAAAATGCATTTCTGACCTGTAATCCTATGAGATGTATGACTTTTAGGAGATTATGTCAATGTAATGATGCATGCTTGCAAGACATATATAAAATGAATGAAATAAGAATCTCGGGATTAGAGCATCGAGGAATGCCCAAAAAATCTAAAGATCACCGAATCTTGCTTGATGAGCCCATCGAGGAAATGATGCCACGGAGACCCTAGTTGGACAGAGGTCTGCTTAGGGAAATAGAATATACGCTCCTAGAAAAGATCTTCCACCGTTACCCATCACAACCCTAGCTGGGGAGACAAAGATATGTCAACTGCTGGAGATGTCAAGAGATGAGAACCCTCCGGGAGGATCATCTCGGGACAATATGACTCATCGGGGATCAAACGCCCGATCAACAATCCGATAACACCTCCATAGGGAATATCGTGATACAACACACTTGCGACTTTGGAGAACATCCACTAGGGACTTTCATCGAGACAAATATTGTCAACCCGCATCGGGGATTAGTACCATGTTCTACAATAAGGATTTGTCGATAACAACATCTGCTAGGGAGATTCACCAAATATGGTATGCTGATGACAAAAGCTACATCTGATTCTTTGCAGAAGTTTCACTCGGGGTTTTCTCGTCCATGCTTATTGAAAACGAGATACTGAATTTCATTGGAGGATGGCGTGAGGGCACCAAGCTGTGAGATACCTGATAATGGAAGAAAAATCCATGAGAGGGAGCATCGTCGGTCAAGGACGAACTCGAGAGAAAGGACACCCATGCGAGGATGAACTTGTAGGAAAAAGAAGAAGAGGACATCAGACGAAGACGAACCCGCGTAAGAAAGAACAAGACAAATATGTGAAAACGAGCTAATAAGGAAAAGAGAACGTCGAGTGTAGACGAACTCGCAAGGAAAGAACATCTGCGAGAAGATGAACTTGCAAAGGGAAAGAGAACGTCTAGTTAAGACGAACTTGCGGGGAAGGACATCTGTGTGAAGATGAACTTGCAAAGGGGAAGAGAACGTCTAGTTAAGACGAACTTGCGGGGAATTACATCTGTGTGAAGATGAACTTGCAAAGGGGAAGAGAACGTCTAGTTAAGACGAACTTGCGGGGAAGGACATCTGTGTGAAGATGAACTCCGACAAAAGTTGCTGAAGGCATGGACACCGAAGAAAGTGTCTGCAAGAACTATAATATCCCTCAGGCCAAAGGCGGGGTATAATTCTTCAAGAGTATCAAGCATTTGGATTACCACACACCGAGTGTGGATACCCAAATGTTCGGAAAGGTAATGCAAACACGGTAAGATAACCGACGGTTTTGCACAAACGAAGAGCGTGCGACTCATTGCGAAAAAGACAAAAGACAACAAGTAAAGCTTGAATCAAGAAGAACAAATCATCCTGACAAACTTCTAAAGACCCAATTTGGAGACCGTTTCTGTATAGAAACAGACTCAAAAGGGAGGACCCTACATTGAAGAGTATTCTTCAAGATGTAGGAATTTCAATCAAACGAGTAATCAGGCATCTGCCAACTGTCACCCATACGCCACTTTCAAACCCCGAGTGAAACATAGATAATCAACATGTCCCTGTGTCTCCGAAAGGATTGGCCAACCTTGACAAAGTTGCCCCGCTTTTAATGAGCCCCAAGGATATGATACCATTTTGAATGCCCCTGCATTAAGATGATCCATCCGATGCTCATTATGCAAGCATCGGATGTTTGAGCACTGCTCGTATGCAAAGAATGTTTTATCCAAAAATGATAATTCTAATGCAAATACTATGCTTGTCTTGAAACAAAAGCTTTTGAAAAGATGTCGAAACATCGCATTTTTGTGCGTAAGATAACAAAAATGGAATGATACCAACTCAAAGGCATTAGCAAGTCTCCTAGAGTCGATACCACGCTCTCATTACAAATTAGCTTTCAAATTAACCCTCGCTTAGGACTTTAAGGGTTGTAACGTGGCCTGTTCACGTTTTGAGAAAGAAAGATTTTAGGCTCAAAATATTTGGTGCCCACCCCTTCATGATATTCTCCGAACCTATGTTCAGCTAACTTGATGCGAGCAATCATCTCTCACAAGAGGAAGTTGAAAGTTGAGAAACCATTGTCGCTTTCTTGGTCGTGCCACTTTGACTTTGTTAAGGACGGGCTTTGGACATGATAGCCACTCACCCTTTCGCTTACCGATCAACGACTTTGTTCTTTATTGAGAATGTTCTGATCATCCTCGCCTTTACGGCTTGCCAATTTGCTTTTTAACATTTGCCCTTTTATTTTGCCTAAGCGACTTATTTCCAAGTTCGACTTAGCGGGCTTTTTCTTTGTTTTTTTTGCTTTTTTTTTTTGAACCAGTTGTTGATCTTCACACTGTTTTTTTTTTTTATTTGCTAGAGGTGATTGTGGTGATCTGAGTCCTCTTCAGATAAGGAGTTCCCGTTGGGGTATTGCCCTCCTTCCACGATGCACATTGTTGTCAATTGAAACTTGATCGCATGCTTTCAACCTTGAAGGATAGCCATTGTTGTATCCTTTGATGTATACTCGTGAGTTTTGAATGCTCAACTGATTAATCAACACTACCTCCCCGGTTTAAAATGAGGGTTTTCTCAATGTAAAAGAAACTCCTACTTCAAGGCTCAAAAGGGGTTAACGAGGGTCTAACTCCCTTATATCTCCTGTTTGGGGATTTGAAACAAGGCCTGACATCGTCAATGTGGTTTTTATTTGAAAGCAATACCGTTTGAAATTCTTGGTATATTTTCGCCATCCTCCATACAGGGTTTTGCTTTATTAACAAGAGTTGATATCAAAAACATTTGAAAACAATTAAAAGTGCATACAAATGGATTAGTTCAAGACAAACATATTCAATGCATTATGATAATCATTCAGAAGATGAAAATGTTCTGCATACAAGCATGTACTAAACAAACAAGAAAGATTACAAATGAGAATGCAAATGAATCTTGAAATTGCCGTTGAGGAGACTTGACTTGTTGCTTTTGATGATGCATTTTGAAGTCTTGACATTTGCTGAGCTAGCGTGAGGACCCAACATGACCATCCGGTGTGAAACTGATAGCTTTTGCCTCAATCAGATCATGTACCTTGCACTTGAATGCATGGCAATCTTCAATATTGTGCCCAACGGTACCAGAATGGAATGCGCAAACGGCATTAGTATCATAGCTATTCGGACGCTTGTCAGGAGGAGGAGATGGCAACATGGCCTTCGGAACTATCAATTTGAGCTCAAGCAATTGTGTCAACATCTCAAAGATAAGACATGGGACGACGTCGAATCTTCTAAGAGCATGGTTTTTCGCTTCTTTGATTCTTTCGATGAAGCGCTTGATGAGCCGGTGGGCGGAGCGGTCGATTATCCCTCTTCGACGCACAAACTCTGTTTTGAGGTATAGCAGCAGGCATAACGGTCATATCGGCAGCTGGAGCTAAATTGACTTGTATGCTCAACCCTGTGGAAGTAAATCGGATAATCCCTTTGTCAAGGAAACCCTGAACCTCATTTTTCAAGGTCACACATCAGATCATGTGGTGCCCGTAATGGAAATCACACCTAGCCATCACATCGTACTCGAATAGAATCCCTTCAGGCATGGCAAGAGTTTGGAGTTCAACCAACCGAAACTTGAGCAGCTGAGGAAGCAACTGAGCATATGGCATCGGAATAGGATCGAATTGCTTTTCAGAGTGTGGCGACCATGGTTGAAGAGATCTACCTTCTAGACCTTCTCGAACAATAGAATTGACGTGAACGAGGAGACCTCGAATACGTGGTGATGGAGTAGATGCATGCCCACTTTAGGGCTCAAAGAAAACCTTGAGTATAAGGAGGAATAGCGACTCGCTGCTGTAGGAAAACCGGGTCATCTCCTTCTCAACACGGTCCCTAAAATTTCCATCACCAAGCCTAGCCGAGTCTTCAACCTGCTGGTTCTCTTCTCTCAAGTCTTGCATGTCCAAAGATAAGAAATCCCATCCGTTCTTTCATCTCATCCAGCCCCGCAAGTTGCTTCATCACCGGTTTCAAACGCAGAATGGCACAGAGGCAAAGTTCACAATTCTGAGTAGAAAATACCAGATTTGAGTAAGAGAAATCCCAAGTTCAAATGCCTGTTATGCACAATGTATGTATATGCATGGTTAATGCATGATGCATGAAATAATCATTTCCAGGACATTCTTGCAATTTGTTATCAAACATCAAATAATAATAGGATAGTGACAACAATAATTTTCAAGACCAGACACACAATCAGATTGAGAATCAACTGCTCGAGTGCATAGATGAACTAGAGTCATACAAGAGTCCATGATCACAGAGTATTAATACAAACACAATGGTGAGCGAACCCCACCCAACATGCCTGGAGGTGATTCGTCGAATCAAATAACATCAAATAACATTTGCAACTATTTATTTAGGGGCCACTTGCGCCTTGAACGTATGGATCTAGGCTACTAGCCACATGAATGTCTCGACCCTCAACATGGTGTATGCTGATATTATCCATCTTTAGCATATCGCCACTTAGTCTTCAAATCTTCAACCTCTTTAGAAAGGATAGTCATCCGCTCCTCGCCGACTTTGGGCTTCAACTTCAAGTTCTTTCCTTCTCTCAAGGGACTCTTTAGCATTGGATTCTTCCTTGCGGAGTCGCCTTTAAACCCGGATTTCTTCACCATGCTTGGCTTTCATTTCTCATTAGCTATCTCGATATTCTTCAACTTCTCTTGTACCGTCAAACTCTTTGGTCATCTCGATCAAAAGAAGAGGAACTACCACCTTTGGCTCTTTGGTTTCTTCAAGTAAGCCATAGGTTTTCAAAACTTGGTCTTTCTCGCCGATCTCAACAGATAACCTCTTTTATCTTGAAGAGCAAATGCTAGGTCCATGGCTCGAGCTTGTAATCGCTCCTTCAAAGTCAATTCTCCGATCGGAGCTGTTTGTAAACCTCAATACGCACGAAACCTGGAGGAGAGATTACGGATGAAGAATAGGAAGTAGCAAAATCAGTACCTGACTTTCAACCAAGGAACCAGTCGAGAATACAAAGGTGCTTCCTTTGTATGGAAGCCAATCTTGAGACCCGATCTTTTAACCAACTGTAAGAATCAAACGATAATTTCCTTTTGGCCAAAGAAAACCGTGCCCTTTGTGAACCGAGTTCCATGCAACGATAACTGATTTAGCAAAACCGGTTCTCATCATTTGCAAAGAAGATAGTTTCGCCAACCGACGAACAGTGGGTATTTCACCAAAGGATATCCTAGTTGACGGCGTACAATATAGGATTATAATCGATGCAACCTTTAGTTCCCATCAATGGTACATTTGGAAACTCTCCACAACTAGAAATGATCTCGTAACCGCCGACATGGTATTCCAAACTATATCATATGAAGTGAGTGCGATGATTCGCTAGACCACTTCATGGTTTTAGCATAATCAACAAATGCCCCTCTTTGGCAAATGTGTGTTGAACCAACGATAAAGTAAAGGCATACAACCCATAACACGCCTTTGACCATGGCGAGTGAATGGCATAATATGTATCGCCCAAGATGGTAGGAACCGGATTGTCATTCATGAAAAAATCGCAAACATCCACAAACTTCTCAAAAGAGGGAAAAATCACCATAGCATAGATCATGACGGCTAAGATAGTATTGAAGCTTTTCCAACTACCAACCTTGGCAAATTCATCAGCTTTGACTAAAAGGAAACCCAACGGAAGTCCACAAGTGCAATCTTTCGGAACCCAATTGTCCCTTACTTCACTAACGCGCAAACCAAGGGCTTTAGCAATGACTTCAAAATCAGGAGTACCCATTCTTTTGACAAAAGGCAAACTGCTTGTGATACTGATACCCAAAAGGGAAGAGTACTCCTCAAGAGTAGGTGCTAACTGATACTCTTGAAAGGTAAAACACCTGAGCTCACTATCATAAAACTGGAGTAGAGATTGCATGGCATAGAATTCATAATCCTTCATTAGTAACGGCAATATGTTCCCATGATCTTTTCTGAACTCTCTTTCAATTAGATCCTTCACAAGAATACCTCTGGCTCTTACTTCAGAGATGTCGAATGCACAGAAAGAGTATGAAGAAGTCTTCCTTAGGGCCTCGGTGTTGGTTTGATTGTTGGTATCCATCCTGATGTTGATAGTAAACCACAAGAAGTCCCGAAATGATATGCATGCGGGTTAGATAAAATAACATGCTTTTTCTGACATTTCTTTTGAAATAAACATGCTATGATGCAAATACATTATGCATTGATCATGGGTTTACTACTTCCATGAACATTGATCAAACTGCTATACTGCTTCGCTCGATTGAAGAAAACCAAAATCGGACAGAGTAACGGCTAGAAAATGCCACCGAATGATATCATAGTCACCAATGTAAAACATCGATCATCAATAGAAAATACCAAGTCACCAATGTAACATAGTCACCAATGTAACATAGTCACCATCCGCACTGCTTGAAATATTCCCCCCACTCACAGTGTAATCTAGGCCGGTAAGGTCAAGGGTGACTCAGAGTCGAAAGTCTCCTCGCTAAGTAATATCATCGTAACACCCACGTGATGATGATAATACCGTCAACCTCGCCCCGAGCGCGGAACCACATGAATGCGCTTATTTTAGACCTCACGTCACATAGCAATCATGCGTCCACTCTAGTCCTATGTGTTCCTATATGTCACTCATACGAAGAAATGCCTGGTTTAGACATTGATATTGTGGTACACCGATTGCCGACAAAGGAAGGTTTTCCCAAAGAAACAGAAAGTTCGGCCGATGCGTCCCGAGATGTCGAGAAAATCAAAGCCTAAGTTATGAAACATCAACGCCGGTTTCTTAGTCACTTTTATCCACAATGGTTGCAAACGAGTACCCATACCTAAGAAGGATGGCAAGGTACGAATGTGTGTGGATTACGTAGATCTCAATAAAGCAAGCCCGAAAGACGATTTTCCACTTCCCATATTGATGTCCCGTTGACAACACCGCCAAAGATAAGGTTTTCTCCTTCATGGATGGTTTCTCCGATTACAATCGATCAAAATGGCTCTTGAAGACATGGAAAGACTACTTTCTATAAAGGGCACTCGTTACAAGGTTATGCCGCTCGCCTAAAGAACGCAGCACCACTTATCAGCGCTATGGTGACATTATTTCATGACATGATTCATCACGAGATAGAGGTCTACGCCGACGACATGATAGCTCGATCACGCATCAAGAGGAACATCTTGATCATTTGCGTAAACTGCTTGATAGGTTGAAGAAGTGCAGACGAGACTTAATCCTAACAAGTGCACCTTTGGAGTCGTCCGAAAACTCCTAGGGTTTGTTGTCGCGGTAAAGGTATTGAGGTCGACCCCGCAAGGTTAAAGCTATTCAAGAGATGCCCCCCGCACCAAGAAGGAAGTCGAGGTTTGGGCCGATCAACTACATTGCCGATTCATTGCACATTTAACGCTACTTGTGAGCCAATCTTCAAGTTACTAAAGAAAGATCATGGTAGGATGGAACGCGATTGCCATATCGCTTTGACAAAATCAAGGAGTACCTGCGTAATCCTCCCATTCTCGATGCCGTCAAGGAAGACCTCTTATCATGTACTCGATGCTAGAAAACTCAATGGGTTGGGGCAACATGACGAGTCTGGTCGAAAAGAGCATGCAATATACTACCTTAGCAAAAGTTTACCGATCGTGAAACAAGATACTCAGCTCGAGAAAACTTGCAACGCTTTTTGGGCTGTCACGACTAAGACAAAGATATGTTGACTCACACTACCTTGTTGATTTCAAGATGGATCCGATAAAATACATATTTGAGAAACCAGCTCTCCGAAGAATAGCAAGATGGCAAATGATCTTGACCGAATATGACATCCAAGACACTTCTCGTAAAGCGATCAAAGTGTAGTAGCCGATCATTTGCTCATCGCCGTAGATGACTACCTATGCAGTTCAAGTTTCCAGATGAAGATGTTTTACTAGTTATCGATTGGAAAAACCAGGCATTTAAGGACTCAACAAGGATCCCGATGGACCATGGTTTTGATGGAGCCTCAAACGCACTTGGCAATGGCATTGGCGCCATCATTACATCCCCAGCGGACATACGCTTTCACCACGAAACAACCGTCAACATCATCCGATAACTGATCAATGAAGTCGCCATCGAACGCTTTTTATCTCGCAAAGGAGAAAGGCAAACGACGCGAAAACCTAAAAGGATAAGGCACGGTCTCATGCGACCGAGAGATAGGGTAAGGGAATCTATTACGCAAGGGAAGGTATTAGCACCTACACGCCTGTAGTATTTCACGGTATCCACTTCATTTTCGCTCTAAAAGGGTGTGTTATATCTACTATCGCTAATTGCTATATATGTATGCTAAAAGGGAATGCATGTAAAAGAAAGAAAATAAAGAAAACACGGGAAAAGAAGGAAATATTTACAAAGTTCGCTCGGCCGAGCCCCTGACAAGATGCCCACGATTCCCAAGGCAATGGGAAAGTCGAGCGCCGTAGTTCGCTCACTTGTTTTGGTGTGTTTTGTGTTTTTAATTATGAAAATAATTTAAACACAAAAGAAAGAAAGCGCGAAAGGCGTAAAAAGAGGTGTTGGTTGGTTGTTTTACCTTGAGAAAGGAGTTTAAACCATTATTAAGTGTTTTGTTTTAAGAGAAAAGAAGTTTTAGTTTTAATTACATGCAAAGATGCAAAAAGAACTAGCAAAACAAAAGGAAACTAACTAGTACTAGCCCTAGTGTTGAAGATGAGGGAATCTCTACCTATGTTAACATGCAAAGGATGTGAATCCTAAAGTCTAGGCTCGAGAATCTATCCTAACCGAGCAGCCCTATGGGAAAGCTATCCTATATCCGCCTTGGTTGGAACCAAGGGATGCAAGGATGAAGCAAGTGCTTTGGCAAAAGCACACAAACAATGCAATGCAAACAAACAAATGACACACAAGCGCAGAAAAGGAGGAAGTCCCATAGCCTCGACAAGAACGAGCATACCGTGAGTCAACCAGAGCCGACACATCCACCTCGTTGAAGAGCAATGATGCGAGTTCTCGCAATAAATGCGAACCCCGTGAAAGCGTGGAGAGTCGAATAGGAACTCTTGCCACTTTTATTGTTGACTCGATAAAGGAAGCAACACGATTCGCGTGGCCGAAATGACACGGACTAGAACTGCAAGGGGTTCGTTGTCGACCCTACCTTCCGCTTCCATATATCAATGACTCGATGACATGAAATATAAAAAGCGGACTTTGCTTAGTGGTACCACGTCAGCGCCCTAACCACTCGACCTATGCAAGCACAAAATGTAAACACTTATCGAAAGCTACCTCCTATGATGGAGGATTTAAAACAAACCAAACACAATTAGCACGTAATTGCCCTAAACGGTCTTTAAATAAACCGAGGGGTTCCCGAACATGCTCCAGCCTACGGAAGCCCCTTCATGCATCTCTATTCCTACTCATGGCAAAAGAAAGTCAGAAAGCCCTACTTCTCATGATATCTAGGAAAAGCTATAAGAGAATGCAATAAACAGTAGCAAGTACCGAACGGATATAGAATCCGGCACGCTTAAATAATCCGAATACTTGGCATCGCAGCCATGCAACAAAAGTAAACCGTGAGAATTGCTCAAAGCATCAATACAAGCGAATGCGGTCGACACGCATCCGCCGACAATGCCCGCAAGAACGGGATAATACAAGCAAAACAAGATAGGAATAGTGCACACGTGGGTGTACAAACTCAACCAAAACCTGCAAGAAAAATCAGATGGATATGCATGGAATGCAAATCGAGCGATAAAACCAATGTCCATAGCAAAGCGGTGAATGAACATGCGAGGAATGCGAATCGAACGATAAAACCAATACTCATACCAAGGTAATGAATGAACATGCGAGAAATGCAAATCGAATCGATAAAACCAATGTTCAAATACAAAGTAATGAATGAACATGCGAGGAATGCAAATCGAATCGATAAAATCAATAATCATATCAAGGTAATGAATGAACATGCGAGGAATGCAAATCGGATCGATAAAACCAATGTCCATAGCAAAGTGATGAATGAACATGCAAGGAATGCAAATCGAAGTGATAATTCCAATATTCAAATACATGTGAAATGCATGAACATGTGAGGAATGCAAATCGATCGATAATTCCAATATTCAAATACATGTGAAAATGCATGAACATGTGAGGAATGCAAATCGGATCGATAATTCCAATATTCAAATACATGTGAAAATGCATGAACATGTGAGGAATGCAAATCGAATTGATAAAACCAATGTTCAAATACATGTGAAAATGCATGAACATGTGAGGAATGCAAATCGAATCGATAAAACCAATGTTCAAATACATGTAAAATGCATGAACATGTGAGGAATGCAAATCGAAGTCGATAAAACCAATGTTCAAATACATGTGAAAATGCATGAACATGTGAGGAATGCAAATCGAAATGATAATTCCAATATTCAAATACATGTGAAAATGCATGAACATGTGAGGAATGCAAATCGAAATGATAATTCCAATATTCAAATACATGTGAAAATGCATGAACATGTGAGGAATGCAAATCAAATCGATAAAACCAATGTTCAAATACATGTGAAATGCATGAACATGTGAGGAATGCAAATCGAAATGATAATTCCAATATTCATGTAAATGTATTATTTAGAAATGAATTAGAATTAATAAAAGATATTAATAAAATATTAAAAAAATGTCAATAATATTCTAATATCCTAAAATGTCAGCATATGTTTTCTATGTATTTTTTATGTGTCGGAATAATCGAACTCGAAATCAAAATTGAACTAAATGTCAAAAATTGTAGCACATGAAACAGGGGGGTGTGAACCTGAATTCTGGGTTGAACTAAAAAACAGTTTTAATGGCACGCTGGGCCCAATAGCAGGGAGGTGTGAACTAGTAAAATGGCCAAGGTCCAGTCCGAAATTCACTTAAGCCCAGTTCGTTTTTGTCTAAGTCCATTTTGTTTTTTTTGGCTGAGTCCAATATCATTTTTTGGTCCAAAACATCAACATTATTATCTATTTTTATTCAGATTTACTTAAATATTATGCTGTCACGTTTTTTATGTAGTTAACTTGTATCAATTGGTCAAAGTTATATTTAATCAGATTTTATATTTTTATTAAACAAAAGAAAAAGACACGTGTCAGCATCCTAACAGTTGTATGGAAAACTTCATGGGCGAGTGAGATCGTACACGGGGATTCAAAGGGAAGAAAATCTCCGGAATCGGATTCTTTCCGATCATCTTCTCCGAGCGTAATGGCGGCGTAAACACAAAGTTATTGGAAAAGAAAGCAAACACCAATATCTTATGCGAATCCCGCAAATCACGATTCGAGTTTAGTTTCTCCTAAGATTTGTTCTAACATAGAGAAAATTAGATCATAAACCAAGATCGAAAACGCTAACAAGATGTATGTTTCCGCCTCGAACCTAACTCACGCCTTCGATTGTAAAACTCATAGACACAACGAAACTATCATGCCAATAACGAAATCGAATAACTCACTGTCAAGATTTACGAACACTTGAGTTCTTCGAAAACTTCTACGAATTTTCTATCAATCTTCACAATGACGAACAATAATTCAAGCTGCCCATCTTTGAAAAGAAACCGAAGTCAAACGATAGAAGATGACGAAGAATTCAAGATCATCAATAATGGAGATTAAGAGGAGTTTCCGTCGGCCACGATGAAAATCGAAGAGAAGGATTTCACTCTAGCCGATGCCATAACCATTTCGAAACTTGTCACGATCCCATTCGAACTTCTTTGAGAAAACCGAAGAATCTCGTTATCGTCAGAATCGTGTTTATAGAGTGATTACGGCAAGAGGTTCTCAAGGTGGCCGAACTCGAGATGAAGAAGGAAGGTGGCTATTGAGAGAAGATGATGAAGGTTAGGTTCTCATACGGCGATCAAATTGAAGAAAGAGGAAGTGTTGTTACAGTGCAACAGAATGGTTGTTATGATACTGTTAGTTTAGTAAAGAAAAAAATGGAAAAATGGAGTGTGGTTTTTGGGAGTGAAGAAGATTGGACTGATGATGAGAGTTGACAGCAAAAGAAAAAAAGTTTTTGTGTTTTGTGAGTTTGTTATGGACAGCGAGAGAAAAAAAGTGAGGGCATTGAAAATGAGAGTGGAAGCATGCCTTTTGCACAGTTGTGCCAAGAAAATGTTTTTTTTTGAAAGAATTCTGTTATTGTTAGTTTTTGTGGAGAGAAAAAAAAGTGATAGCAGTGAGTATTTCTGTTACAGCATATAGTGCAGCATGAGAGAAAAAGAGAGGATATCTGTTACCGCTACATACACACACAGCCAATGCAAATACAAAAATGCAAGAATACTGTGACATGCGATGCCAACCGAATGTACCGCTGTGTTTACGCGATGCCTTTTACACGTCGATACCCCAAGCTACCAGCATTTTTTCCGTATGACGCAAACATAACAATTGGAGATTACATATTAACGAACAACTTTCGTGTTGGGAGTTTTTCGAATCGGAGTCCATAACATGCTTTAAATCGGCTCTGAAGTTTAGAAATCATAATTTACAAAATAGCGGCAATGACGGCAAAAGTTTACCGAGTGTTTTTTTTTCATGACTTTGAGGTTTTATAACTTCTTCAATATTCGGCCAAATGGCGCAAACTCGGAGTCGTTGGAAAGAAGACATGTAGCGTAGTAACTTTGATGTTGAGTGCCCGACGAAAAATGATCGCAAGCTCGCCGTAATTAGCTTCGAACTCACACCGACACAAACTGTTCGATATTTACAAATTTTTCTAAGTGTCAAACTTAAAACTCAATCCATGTAGACCACTTTAAAGATCCGTAACTTTTCCGATACTTGACCGAATTATGCAAACTCGCCATTGGAAAGAATGCGTAATACAACAACTCTTTAGTTCGACAAAATCCAAACGAAGCCGTTATCATCGAATGAAAAGTGTTTGAAAATGCTGCACGAGTGTTCGACGAAATGTCTGGCTGGCTGGGCAAGTTTTGATGCATGCCTTGCGGCAATTCCAACTTCACGCTGCTCACTTACGGCATCAGATCTCCCGACGTCCGAAATGAAAAGTTTCTAAACGGAACTCGTAGAGGACACGGCAAACTTCATCTTCGTGTTCAGAATTTTTCCGCGCGGTGATCGGATCGACGAGAAAACAGCTCCAACATGCGTATGCCAACTGCTCGATGAAATGCGCTTGACCATGGCAAAAAATTGCATGTGCTGTCTTGCATTTTAACAACTTCATGCTTCACTTACGGCGTCCGTTTCTCCCAGCTCGGACGTCCGAAACGAAAAGGTTTCTAAACGGAACTTGTAGATGGAAATACGAACTCAAACTGTGTTTGAATTTCTTCGTGGCGACCGAATCATTGACGAAAACAGCCCCTGAACATGTGCACAAAAATACCGAATTTAACAAACATAATGAGTTCTTATTTTCCGAGCTTTATAACTTCCGATTCGAGTACCGAATGAATTCGACTTCTTCAGAAAGTTTCAGATTGCCGTGAAATGAACGACTTCTTAGTTGAGCATTTTCGATTCGAGCCAAGAACTATGACATAATCGACCTCAAGTCAGAAAAGCATAGAAACAAACACTTCAAATTTTTTCTAAGTGTTGAATTTGAGAGATGATAAATCGTAACTTCCGAGCTCTGTAATTTTTATACGCTTCCGAATGGATTCGATTTCTTCAGCAGTTGTAGATTTCCATTAAATGAGCAGCCTTGATGTTGAACTTAATTCAATCGACGCCAAACACGTAAATTGCCTTCAAGTCGAGTACTTGAACACATTAAAACACTCAAAATTTTACTAAGTGTAAAACTTCAAAAGTTATGAACTTCAAATTTTACCAGATAACTCGAACCGGAATTTCGAAAAATCTTCACAGGACAAAGTCGGAGTACTAAACGCGCTCTTTCCAACGACTATTAATTCACAAACTTCCTGACCACAGACGGCAAGATATGGATGCGCAATATAGCTCCGTGAACCTAAAGTACCTTAAACTTAGAAAAATTTCTAAGTCCAAAATTACTCAAAATGCAAGAAACCCTTTCACCCGATTCTTCCGATTTTTCTCAACAAATGACCGCATTTTCTCGAATGTCGACTTTTGACCACGATTTTGACCAAAAACTCCACTCAGTCAAATTTTGACTTTTGTTGACTTTCTGATACACGCGCTCAAATATCGTTTTATCTGTTCGTTCTTGGTTTTCTGATACATCGCGTAGATCGATAAGCCAAATATCATTGCTTCACAACTCACGGAAGGCCATAGAATCAGTTCGAGTTCAAATATCCGACCACAACACACTGTAGCTTGAAATTGTAATCAACATCCACCTGATAGACGATCAGAATACTAAAACTTACGAGATAATAATCAGAAGCTTCTGGACACGCTTACTTATTGAAATGACGCCCGAATTGACAGAACCTCAAATATTCAACTTTTGAGAAACAAACCACTTCTTCAGAATTGTACAGATTCATATGATTGGAAAATCTCGAACCCATGATCAATGCATGAATGATATGTATGTGATGCACCTATTAATTAAGTGTTAGCCAATTATTTATAAAAAATGAAGAGGGTAAATTTTGGGGTACAACAACCGCCAGACTTTGTTTCAGTTGCACGAACAACATGGCCGAATACGACGGTTATCATGGGTATCAAAGTCGCTATTGACTTAAGAATCAAGTTCTTACAAGTGTATGGAGACTCAGTGATCACCGATTAGGGCTAGGGATACGAAGCACCAACCTCATTCCAGACGAGAGCATGTTTTGAGTTTGATCCCCTACTCAAGAGATCACTTTCAATCACATTCCACGAGAGGAGAATCGCCATGCACGATTGGCTACTATGTCATCTATGTTCAAGGTCAGATGGGACAACGAGGCTCCCCAGATCATCATTGAGAAGTTCGACGAACCAGCATATTGTTATGAGCTTGATACAGAAGAGAAACCTTGGTACTATGACGTGAAAAGGTATCTTGAGACTCAGGTGATCCCAGGGGCAAATGGACTCCCACCTATGAGGGACCGTTTGTAGTCAAGACAGTATTTTCCGGCGGGGCTATGATACTTAGCACCATGGATGGTGAAGACTTCCCACACCCTGTGAACGCAGACATAGTCAAAAAATACTACGCATAAAAGAGACCCGCTAGGTCGACTGACCTAGGCAAAGATAAGGGCATCCTGATGAACCAAAAGGGTTCGGGCAAAAGTTAAGGATATATACAAAACATGTACACCCGGCAAGTCGAAAACCTGAAAAGGCGGCTTGGGCAAAAAAGGGTATCCCGTTAGACTGAAAACCCGAAAGGGCGGTCTAGGCAAAAGTTAGGATTCAAGCGATTTACTATGTCTCTTCCGCACCACCCGCCTGACTACTAAAGATTCAAGATTCAAATGGCGAAGATCGCCTACTCACTTTCTACCGACAGAAGGAGATGAGATAGTTTAAATATATGAGTACTAGCATAGTTGGAAATTAACGAGATTGTTTCCATAGCTTTTACTTTTCTTGTGTACAAACTACTTGGCCATACGCCACCTTCAAATAAACGCTTTTTCTTTACAATTTTGTTGTTGTCGCTTGCAATAAGTCCAACGTTTTTGAATGATTATACGATTTGACGATAAAAATCTCTTCACAAACATGCTAAAAGTGGGCATACAAAAGTAGTTACTACAGCTCTATGAATTGAGATGACGACGAAGGTCACCAATGCATTTCCCCACAAAGCATGATCCCTACAGCAGTATCGCTCACAACAAACCTTCCCCATCGGAGTATACGTTAGTCCCCGAACAGTGATTCCACTCAACTAAGCAATGTTACATCAGTCTCCAAGCAGCAACACTTCATCCCCAGCCGAAGTATTTATCGTCAGCAGAATATCTCCCAACAATTCCCCATTTCTCCAGCAGCGGTATCCAGACTTAAGACTTGGTCAGATAGTGCACCGGAGAAAATCTACATCTGCTATTCCCCAATCAGGATTCCAACGGGCCCTAACCCGGTCTCCCAGCAGCCATCAAACGCTCTCCAACGAGATCTACACTCAAAATCCCCAGTAGAGCGCCACTTAATTTTTCCCAACAGGGTCTACATGCAAGATCCCCAACGGACTTCCTCCCAGACTCTCCCCAGCAGGGTCTATATATGAGATCTCCAACAACGAGCTTCTCAAATCTCTACCTTCCTCAACAATATCTAGGCCCAAAACTTGGTCGATAGGCATCGAGGAATCCAGATATCTTTCTTCTCCTTCAAAAGCGGGTTCTCACCTACTCAATCCCCTGCTAAGACGAAATCCTCAAGGTAACATCCACATCTTCTTCAAGATGGATATGCTTTGAAATACCACAACATCTATTATTCATACATTACTCGAAAGTCATAATTCATGCATATGTCATTCATACACATTGTCATGCATCATACTTTGCATAAGACTAACAAATATTTTATCAAAGTTTCTCTTGTTTTTTTCAAAACAGGTGAAAGTCACTTCCGACAGCTGGTCCAGGATTAAGCCCCGAATCGACGGGAAAACTATCCGAAAGACCACCCTAGTTGTCCTCCTCGGCACCGGTCCGTGATTAAGCCCCGAATCGACGGGAAAACTATCTGAAAGACCGCCCATAGTTATCCTCCGATAACAGCCAGTGGATCAACACCCGATGCACAACAGGGAAGATATCCACATTTTGCCAACTACTACCCCCCCTCAGAGTAATCGGCACGAAGATTTATTCTCGATCCTTCTTATTATCAAAGAACTACAGTAGTCTAGCGACGACTCTGGCCCTCGGATGGCATCTTAAGCCCATCTCCGACTACTTATCGTTGTTTCTCCACCTTTGAATGCATATTTGGTTAAAAATCAATACAAACCAATAACTTCATTCAAAGATGAGCACGAAGTCTAACGTACGACTCCCTCCGGATGGCATCTTAAGCCCATCTCTTCTCCTTTCCGGAAACATCTACAAAGCCTAGCGTACGGCTCATTCCCCAGCATCAACCTTTCTAGATGGCATCCTAAGCCCATCCTCAAATAAATTTCTCCAAATGGAATCAGAAGCCCATTCCGCATCATCCAACAAATGAGTGCAAATTTTCGTGTATTGAAAGTGTTCAATCATCTTCTACCTCCAGGTCACGAAAGGCACGCATGCCAATCTAACCCTTCCAGTACAAGAAGATTGAACAGGGGCAGCTGTCATACCCCAAAATTTGCCCTCCATCTTCTCAAGATATTTCATACATCCATACCCAAGGATTCCTCAAAAGTTGATCAGACAAACTCTCTCCTAGACAATCAACCCAAACTAGGGTTTGGTGATCCTCAGGTCAAGATGGACTTCCAACATCTCCAATGGTCTTCATGCCTCCTCATATGCTTCAAAGATTCTCCATGTCAAGTTTCAAGCCTTACAAGTCAAGTTTCCTCAGACAATTGCTCGATGGTTGAAAATCAACAGATTGGACAAAAGTCAACTATGGTCAACATACAGTCAAACTTCATGATTTTTGGTCAAAATCCTCATTTTGAAGTTACATTCATCATTTGATCAATGGTTGATCATGATTCATCAAGAAAACTCAAGATTTGCTCAAAAGTCAAACTTTCTAAATTAGGGTTTCTAGATGAAATGTCAACTGAACTTTGACTGATCATAACTTCTTCATACTTTCTCAGAAATTTTTCCACCACCTCTTGTTTTGAAGGAAATTCAATTCTCTACAACTTCATGTCTCACAAGAATGTCCAAAAAATGCTTCATTTGAGAGGTATGGCTCAAAACATTACAGGTCATTTTCAAAGTCAACAAAAAGTCAACATTTTGTTTTGAATATATATTGAGCATGGAAACTCCAATTGAGATGAGACCAAAAATGTTGGTTATAGGACTCTTAGAGCTTTCCAAAAAGTCCAAGAACACTCAAAAATGTGGAAAATTGAGCAAGATACACCATTCACAAGTTGGGCAATTTTGAAGAAGTGCACAAAGAGAAATACTTCTAAAAATCAAAAACTTTGCAAATGGGCCTACTTTTTCTTCATCCAAACTTATTCCTCACACCATTAGGAATATCCAATCCCAATGCCACGAATTTTTATTTTATTTTTCTATTTAATTTGGAATTTATTCATTTAAATACAAATTAAATTTAAAAATAGAGTATAAAATCAAAATTAATTGCAAACTTGATTTTTATTTCTTCCTTGGGATCCAATCAACTCATTAAAAGCCAGAATTTTCGAAATTTGATGGATATGGCAAGATTGGATTGAAAATTGATCAATTTGAAGATTTGATTTTGTACAAAAATCAAATTTGATTGGCATTGATCATTGATTAAATCTTTCCCAAAACAACTCAATCCTTCTACTATATATACATGATACATACCACACGAATTAGGTAGAAAATTTGACTCAAGAACCCTATTCCAAGCTCAAAACCGTGGCAAACAAGCAAAGTGCAATCCTATTTCCACCGCTTTCAATCGATTTTGAGGTGTCCAACACATTCCTTGATACCTCTTGAGTCGATCCGCACCTTTACTTTGATCAAAACCATCCGTAATTAAGAAAACGATTTTCGGTTTGTTCTTATTTTTCCAAAATCGATTGCTTTTCATGCATTATTAACACTTTTGATTGTTTGTTCATGATCGCATCAAGTTTGCAAGCTATCTCGGTAGCCCAATTGCGCTTTTAGTGACCTCGAACGAAAATCACCATGGCTAGGGTTTTCGTGTTCGAATTAGGGTTTTAAACAGAAAATTGGACCAAACTAAGCATACCGAGTGATCGGGATGAAAACGAATTGATACATGTATTCACAATGCATTTATATTACTTGTGTTTGATTTTTCATTTAGTGTGGTCAGAAGCGTCGAAGAAAGACCGACGCAAGCTTTTGAAAATTCAAAACGAAGAAGACGATCGCTGGCCAAGACGAGGCGCCGTGGAGCGACACTGTAATCCACTCACCCGATCTCCACAAACGAACGCGCTGGCTTGGCAAGGCATGTGACTCAGAAGGCAAGGTCCTGGGTTTGATTCTCCCTGTGACCATTTGGTTTTTCCCCTTTTTACAAACTTTTCTATTTTTTCTTAATTTATTTAATATTTTCATGCAATTTTAAATTCTTCTCATATTTTTATTTCATGCATTAAAAATCACCAAAATATTTTATCCTTTTGCATTTATTTTCAGAAAATACTTATTTAATTTATAAAATTAAAAAATATTATTTTGCATGCATATTTATTTTTATTCATAATTTAGCATTTAAATCAATCTTAATTGTATTTTAATTATTAAATTGCATCCAAAAAATCCCAAAAAATTATTTTAGCATACTTATGTTATTTCCAGCATGTCATATTTTTCTCATTCAAAAACTTGCATTTTTCTAACATTTTTCTCTTATTCGATTTCTCTCGATTTTCCGATTTTTATCTTTTCACGTGTTATTCCGCTTCGCATTTCTTTTATCGCTTTTTTTTTATTTTTCCAATAATGTAACTGCTTATGGGATGTAATAGTTTAAATTAGGTTTTTATTTTCCGCAAGTTTAAATTATGTATCTGCCCCAAAGCCATGTAATAGCGTAGGACATTTACCTTTCCGCAACTTTACATTCCGCATTTTAATTTCCGCACCCTACAAATTGCTAGTAACTAGGCGTGTATGGCAAGACTAAAATCAACATAGCCCACTAATTTTCAAGATAAAATACCTGAATCAACACACTCTTTTCACACATGCACCCCTTAGGGTAATTCTCTCTCGTTGCCTTTACGAATTCAATTGGTCATGTCCCTCGAGCGTAGAGGTATTCTAGCACCGTTGCCTTCAAAACAAATCATCATAGTCCCTTCGATACAAAGATCATAAGACCCACAATGTCGCCTACGAAAACATGATCTCGTCCCTCGATTGTTGCCTACGAAAAGTGATGATCGTCCTTTCGAATGTGCTAGGATACTTCCTACAAGTTGCTTTCTATGACCGTCCGATGTCCCTTCGAATGTCCCGCTTACATCCAACGAATGGAGTTACCTACCAACTAATGGTATGGCTAACGCTATTCTAAAGGAATGTAAAATAACATGGAAAACGACCAATTCTGAGTAGGTAATAAGACTTTTAGTTGCTTGCTCTATCAAAATAATTTCTACACAATACAATTTTGTCAAAGTTCAAACTCTTTTCAAAACAAAACATTTCCAAACACTTTGTATACATTCCTACATGAATCATTACAAAGTCAAAGCGAAATGCCTTTTCAAAACATTTTTGTCAAAACACACAGAAAGCACAATTTTTAAAGTGATCTAAGAGCAACTAAGAGCCTGAGATAACTACGGATGGAAAGGGTGCTATTCCTTTTCATAACCTTCTCCTTACTCAATCTAACGAAGGTCTTTTTCTGTACTTTTACCTTCCTTAATTGGATAAAATAAAAGTCGGTGGCGACTCTGCTATCCGCACATTTGCGATACAAAAACCTAAAAAGTCAGTTCACCGTATCACACCTCCCAAGTTCAAAGTTCCAACTTTTGCTAAGTATGATGGCATGTCTTGTCCGAAACTGCATCTGAAGTCCTATGTCCAAAAGATCAATCCCCACACTGATGACAGAAAGTTGTGGATGCACTATTTTCAAGAGAGTTTGTCCGGAACCCAATTGGAATGGTATTATCAGCTAGAGAATGACCGTATACTTGGAGTGATTTGGCAGATGCTTTCTATAAGCAGTATGAGTACAATGCTGAATTGACACTCACTCGCATGCAACTACAAAGCATGTCTATGGGACGTGATGAGAAGTTCAAGGAGTATGCTCAGAAGTGGAGAGATCTAGCAGGCAGAGTTCAGCCACCCTTGTCCAATAGGGAGTTGGTTGATATGTTTATGGGAACACTGACAGGCCCATTCTTCAATCATCTAATTGGAAACTCTTCAGCCGGATTCACCGAGCTGATATTGACAGGAGAACATATTGAAGCTGGCATCAAGAGTGGGAAGATTCAGATAGAGTCATCTTTAAACGTTGCGAAGAGAACTTTTGGCGGTAAGAAAGAAACTAATGATGTGTATGGTCAGAAAAGTCGAGCCAAGACCGACCGTGCTCAATCTGTGGGGGAAGTTGTGATCTCCAATCCTACATCAGCGCAACCTCAGCGAGACAACGCACGTAGCCAGAACGCGCCACGAAGACAGTTTACAAAGATCAACATGCCATTGTCGCAAGCCTTGCAACACATGTTGAAAGCAGAATGACACTGAGGATCCTCCCAAAATGTCAACACTTCCTCTCCGAGATACAATCCTAATGCTAAGTGTGCTTACCATTCCAATAGCCTCGGACATAACACTGATGATTGTTGGGCTCTGAAGAACAAGATTCAAGACATGATTGAAGCTAAGCAGATTGAGTTTGACTTGAGGCTCCGAATGTGATCAACGCGCCTATGCCTAACCATGACAAAAGTTCCAATGCTGTTGGTGAAGATACTTATGTTTTCAACATAGATGACTTAACCATTCCTCTGATGACTGTTAAGAAGAATTTTCTGCAAGCCGGTGTCAATCCAGGATGCCCAGAGAATTGTCGTTGGTGCCCATCTGCACCTGATGGCTGTGCTTGGTTGAGAAGACGTGTTCAGTGCATGATGGATAACCATGAGATACTATTTCTGAAACCAACTGTGCAGAAGCTGTGTGAAGATTTGTCTCAATTGAAGATCGAAGAGGTGAATGAAACTGCACCATCTGTGTGGGATACCTTGGGGCAACCAAGTGGAAAGTATGATTACATGGTGAAGTAAACTGTTCCTGAGAGCTACATGATCCCTATTGAAGACGCATGAACCGGATGGGGTGACGATTTCCCAGAAGATTATGCTGATGTTAACACTATAAGAATTTCCTCTTCCAATTCTGTGCCCAGAGTGGCACCCCTCATCATTACTTCTCCAAGACCAGTTCCATATTCCTCTGACAAGGCCATTCCTTGGAATTATGGAGCTGATGTTTACTATCATGGCGCCAAGCCCTCCACCATTGAAGGTCTTACTTGAAGCTACCATTCGACATTGACAACATCACCGGATCAAGTAAGGTGACCTGAACCGGAAGGGTATTCTCTCCATATCTCTCCTCCGAAAGACACTCGACTTTGCATTCCAACTATTCAATCCATTCCCAAGCTAGAGGGAAAGAACAGTTGACTCATCCCGCCACCTGTAGTACCAAAGGAAGTTGTCAAGACACTCCAAACAAGAAATGGAGGAAATTAAGATTATCAAGAACAGTGACTACAATGTTGTGGAATGCTTAGGGACTCCGTCCAAAATCTCCATGCTTGCTCGCTCTTGTGCTCGAGGCTCATGCTAACGCCTGGTGAAGTTTCGAAAAATGCTCATGTGCCGCAAGACACTACCACCACCAGTTTGAAGTTTGTATTAGCCTGCTGCCAACAACGCCTAGGCTCGATGTTGATTTGACTCTCGCGAAAGAAACACAACAAAGCCTTGCACATCATCGTTGAATGCAAGGGCACTACATTGTCTCACGTTTTGTGGATACGGTTCTCGCTCAATATCCTTCCAAGATCGCTTTTGATCGACTCGATGTCGAAGGGTTGGTTCTGAGACCCAAAGGACATAATTGTGAGAGCTTTGATGGTTCTAAGCGAAAAGCTTGAGAGCTCATGCCTGTTAAAGTCGGTCCCGCACTTTTGATTCCACTTTTTGTCATGGACATCCGTCCATCTTACTCTTGCCTACTTGGACGCCCTTGATACATGGGGCAGGCATTTCTACCCTACATCGAAGTCAAGTACCCTGAAGGGAAAGTTGTTACAGATGTGGTGAAAAGAGTATATGGTCACCATCTACAATCATTCCGATATCTCGAGGTGGAGGGTGAATTCTTTGAGACTCCCTGTCAAGCTTTTGAGACAATCCCGAGTCATGGCTGTTGACCTCCCTGCTACTACCGAATTACACAAGCTCCGCCTAGGATGGCCTCGCTGAAAGATGCTCAAGCTGCGTTGAAGAAGGTGGTAGTGCTATTTGGGGTCAGCTCCCTGATCTCCCTTTCAAATTTGACAAGACCGGTTTAGGCTTCACCATCAAGGGTCAGAAGATGATACGCCGCGAACGTGCCGGCCAACTTCCTTTTCACATCAGCCAGAGTGGAATCCATGCTATAGAAGACGACGACAGCGACTTCGACATCAGCAAGTGGATCTTCCCAACCTGCATTTAAGGGCTCAAAGAATTGGAAGATCAAGACGTCATACCAATCTCCTTCAGCCAGGAGTAATCACTCTTGATTTGTTTTGCTTTTCGTATTTTCTTTGTTTTGAACAATAAACTCTAAAGCCTAGTGCCTTGCCCGGGGCATCATGGCTCGTTTGTGAGGGTTATTATCTTGTCATTTGCATATTTTCATTCAATAAAATCGTTGGACTTTTGCATTCAATTGATTGTTTTTTTTACTTTATCACCCTTCAAAAGCTATGTTTTTTACACACACCCACGTGATACACCGTAATCACTCCGAATCTCGTTGATAACAGCTATGCTATTGCTAAATATGACTTCGATAATCCGATCTACCAAGCCAAGACGAAAGTGAGGAAGATTGTGAAGCCGGAGAACTTGTCGATCTGCACAGAAGAAGAGCGAGTTATACAGCCACACGAAGAGCAAGTTGAGGTTGTGAATTTTAAATGAACGAAGATGTAGAGATCAAGATAGGAGCGGGTCTTGAGAATAAGTGTTAAAGAAAGATTGGTTCGTATGCTACGAGACTATATTGAGGTTTTTGCTTGGTCATAATCGAAGACATGCTGGTTGGACATTGATATTGTGGTACACCTTGCCAACAAAAGAGGGTTTTTCCCAGTGAAATAGAAGGTCTGCGATGCGTCCCGAGATGTCGAGAAAATCAAAGCTAAAGTTATGAAACAGTTCAACCGGTTTCTTAGTCATATTTATCCACAATGGGTTGCGAACGTGGTTCCGTGCCTAAGAAGGATGGTAAGGTACGAATGTGGATTACGTAGATCGAACAAAGCAAGTCCGAAAGACGATTTTCCACTTCCCCATATTGATGTCCTCGTTGACAACACCGCCAAAGATAAGGTTTTTCCTTCATGGATGGTTTCTCCGACACAATCGATCAAAATGGCCTCAAGACATGGAGAAGACTACTGTTACGCAGTGGGGCACCGCTACAAGGTTATGTCGCTCGGATCAAGAACGCGAAGCGCCACTTATCGCGCTATGGTAACATTATTTCATAACATGATTCATCACGACATAGAGGTCTACCGACGACATGATAACTCGATCGCATCAAGAAGAACATCTTGATCATTTGCGTGAAACTGTTTGACAGTTGAAGAAGTACAGACTAAGACTTAATCCTAACAAGTGCACTTTTGAGTCCGATCCGGAAAACTCCTAGGGTTTGTCATTGCAGGTAGGTTTGAAGTTCCAAGGTCAAAGCTATTCAAGAGATGCCCGCCCACCGAGAAGGAAGTCGAGGTTTCGGCCGATTGAACTACATGCCGATTCATTGCACATCTAAGTGCTACCTCGTGAGCCAATCTTTGTTACTTAAGAAAGATCAAGTAGTAGAATAGAACAACGATTGCGGACCGCTTTTGACAAAATCAAGGAGTACCTACATGTAATCCTCCTATCCCGATGCCGCCTGTCAAGGAAGACCTCTTTATCATGTACTTGACAAGATTAGAGAACTCAATGGGGTGTGTGGGGGAAACATGACGAGTCTGGTCGAAAAGAGCATGCAATATACTACCTTAGCAAAAAGTTTACCGACTATGAAACAAGATACTCACAATGAGAAAACTTGCAACGCTTTGGCTGGGCTGCTCACGACTAAGACAAAGATATGTTGACTCACACTACCTTGTTGATTTCAAGATGGATCCGATAAAATACATATTCGAGAAACCGCTCTCTCCGAAGAATAGCAAGATGGCAGATGATCCTCGACCGAATACGATATCAAAGACACTTCGAAAGCGATCAAAGGAAGTAGTAGCCGATCATTTGGCCATCAAGCCGTAGATGACTATCAGTCTATGCAGTTCGAATTTCAAGACGAAGATGTTTTACTAGTTATTGATTGTGAAGAACCAGGCCCGAACGAAGGACCTAAACAAGGATCCCGATGGACCATGGTTTTTGATGGAGCCTCGAACGCACTTGGCAATGGCATTGGCGCCATCATTACATCCCCTGCAGGCGGACATACGCCTTTCACCGCCAGATTATGTTTCAGTTGCACCAACAACATAGCCGAATACGAAGCGTGCATCATGGGTATTAAAGTTGCTATTGACTTAAGAATCAAGTTCTTGCAAGTGTATGGAGACTCAGCTTTAGTGATCAGTCAGATTAAGGGAGAGTGGGATACGAAGCATCCGAACCTCATTCCGTATCGAGAGCATGTTTT
Organism: Vicia sativa; assembly: GCA_021764765.1. Lineage (NCBI taxonomy): Eukaryota > Viridiplantae > Streptophyta > Magnoliopsida > Fabales > Fabaceae > Vicia > Vicia sativa. Next base: position 100,110,365 of record CM038796.1, on the reverse strand, counting down.
GAGTTTGATCCCCTACTTCGAAGAGATTACTTTCAATCATATTCCACGAGAAGAGAATCACCAGACGATTGGCTACTATGTCATCTATGTTCAAGATCGATGGGACAACGAGGCTCCCGTGATCATCATTGAGAAGTTTGACTAACCAACGATTGTTACGAGCTTGACACGTAAGAGAAACCTTGGTACTATGACGTGAAAAGGTATCTTGAGACTCGAGAATATCCGCAGGGCATCCACAATGATAAGAAGTTCATGAGAAGATTTGCATCCAAATTCTTCCTCAAAGAATGGTATCTTATACAAGCGCAATCACGACTTGTGCTTACTTCGCTGTGTAGACCGGAAAACAGTAGAACATGTTATGGAAGAGTTACACGAAGGCAATTTGGTACCCACTCCAAAGGGACACACCATGGCTAAGAAGATTTTGAGAACAGGTTACTATTGGTCCACCATGGAAGCTGATTGTCACCGCTACGCTCGATCTTGTCATAAGTGCCAGATTTATGCCGACAAAGTGCACGTACCTCCAGTACCTCTGAATGTCCTAACCGCTCCTTAGCCATTTGCAATGTGGGGAATTGACATGATCGGAGAAATCAAGCCCACCGCTTCCAACGGACATCGTTTTATCCTTGTGGTAATTGACTACTTTACCAAATGGGTAGACTCGTCAGACCGCTACCAAGAATGTTGTGGCTCGATTCATCAAACATAATCTTATCTGTCGGTATGGCACTCCCGAAAGGATTATCACAGATAACGGTTCCAATCTCAACAATAAGATGATCACCGAACTCTGCACGCAGTTCAAGATCAAGCATCACAATTCTTCTCCTTATCGGCCTAAGATGAATGGCGCAGTGGAAGCCGCCAACAAGAATATCAAGAAGATTATACAGAAGATGACAGTGACTTATAAGGATTGGCATGAGATGTTACCATTTGCTCTTCATGGTTATCGCACTACAGTACTGTTCTTGCAGGAAAAACTTGATTAAAGATATTGTTTAGGGATTTGGAGACTCAAGTGTCGTAACTCAAGTTCCAAGCTTATCATTGTCTTGCTTATCCCGCCGGCGGGAGCCCTATTTATATCAATGCCTCCATGAAGCTATTTCTTCCTTCCAGAATCGCCTTAGCACATTAACCATGGCTTTATAGGAACCACTGTTTCACTTGTAATCATTCACTAGTAACGTCTCATAAAGACTTTAGGAACTCTTCATCTTCATAACGTATATTCAATCGTTCTTGCTGGAGTACCTGCCGAGCTATACCTCTAGACCGTCCTCATGTCTTTCCCCGAGACACATGTCGGACGTAGACCTATCTCGGATCCCTACAACCTTCCCTCCAGGCATCCATCTCGGCTGAGGATTTTATGCATGATCATAAGCCCTTGGTCGCCGTTTTAAGCCTCTTGAACTGTGTGTTTCAAACAGCTTAAACCCTTAATCCCTTAGCGAGATGTGCCATATTTCCAAACTTTCCCAAAAGAATGTGACACGTGAGCACGTGACACCAGCCCAACGGTCACTCGTATTTTTTTATTATTTTTTTACATATTTGCCCTATAATAGGGAAAACCTGATTTTACGCCACCCTTTCCTCTTACTCATTATATTTCACTTGATTGCTTTCGTGAAATCTTTCTACAAATTTTCAAATCCTATCGCACTCTTTGCCGCTGCTATTTCAAACATATCCTTTCAATGATCGATCAAACCTGTGTATCCTCTTTTCCCTACATTGCTTTTTGTTTCATTCTAAACATGGTCATCATTAGGGAATGCGACGATTTTGGTCGCAAAATCCACTTAGGAAACGAAGAACGTAAAACCCTGTTTGAGGAATGCATGCGCGAGATGAGCAATGCTCAAAGAATAACTGACCTAAAGAGAGTCACCGATAGGGTTTGCACTGAAGTTTTTACTTCTGATAGTGATTCTGACCCTGACTCTTCAGGTTCGGTGGAGCTTATAATGGAAACCAACCGTCTGATCAAAGGAGAAGCTGTAGGCTTTAAACGGAGCCTAATACAAGATGAAGAAATCGCTGCCCTACGCTCTTTAAGGAATGTCTCGTCTACAGGAGACGAAGATGACGTGATTCTGGAGTCTTGTGAGTCTGGGGAGAGTGTCTGTATGATCCGTCCTCAAGAGGTCAAACCAGAGTGGTTTTATTTTTATACTGGAGTGATCGAGGAGTTTGACATTCACCTCTCCGACTTCGAGACCGATATCCTTCGCACCATTAACCTTGCTCCCTCCCAACTCCGTCCCAACAGTTGGGGTTTCATCCGGGCCTTCGAAATAATATGCCGGGCCCTGTCTATAACCCCCACCATTGGTTTGTTCTTTTCCTTCTTCGAAATAAAAAGCACGGAGTTCGAACCGGGTTGCCACGCATCCCAAAAGAAGTTTCCTCCAAGCCTACACCTCCAATTTTAAAGGTTACAAAGAGCGTTTCATCCGAGTTAGATGTGGGTCTCGGTGCCCTTATGTTATCTATGGTACAGATGGGCATCATAAGTTCCCTCTTTATTGGACTTGTGATCCACTTCCCATTTCCTTTTGACTATGATAGTCTCGAGCGATTCCGAGATCCTTTCCTAGAAATTCGGACTCCTTCGACCGATCCGGTCAAAGATTTATTGCCCTATCTCCCGAGGAAGTCCTCGACTCTAGGTAAGCTTTTTCATTTAGCTTTATTCAACTTTTCTTTATTTGAATGCTTACTCTTCCCGTCCTTGTTTCATTTTCCATGCATAAAAATGACCGATATGTCGCTGAAAGAACAAGAAGTCGATGGTCATGTCACGCGTCGTATGGATGCCGGTGGACCTTCCGAGTCCAAACCAATTTGGCCGGACCGAAGTGCGCAATCCAAAGAAAAAGAAAACGTTACGACCCGTGACCTCCGCCGTAAACAATCATTCTCTCTACTCTCCTGCCCCGCAGAGAGTAACCGCCTCCGAGCCCATCCCCAAAAGTTGAAGACCGTTATGGGAATGAAACCAACTCGGCATGGGCCATCTCCAATTTGCTAAAGGACACTGGAGGTGGCTATGGTCATGCCTTCGAGAATCGACTCGGCCGCTGATTTTGACGGCCTCAAGTTTCGAGATGACCATCCGAATGCCACAACCGATGTGAACAAACCGATCAACTAGGTTCGCAGCAGATCACTACAGAGCTCATACCTGATGAGGTGTGGTGTACTCACCCGAAGTTTGTTCGAGTCAGTGACCGTGTGGAGAAGAGAAAACCGATCCGGAGACAGAGGTCAAAGGTTAGCTGATAACCCAGCGCCCTTCTCAATGCCAACAATGTGTTCAAGAATAAATCTCGAAGCGCCGATGACCTCACAAATCTTGAAAAGAAGAATTCAGAGGCCGGCAAACAGATAAAGACCTTGAAAGATGAGCTCGCCGAGATGTCCCCAAGTTCCAGGATTCTGAAAAATCATGTTCCGAGCTGAAAGAAGCACTGAAGAAATCCCAAATGGGTATGCTGGATGCCGGGGATTTAGCCTTTGAACGTGCTAAAGCTCAGGTCAATTGCTTATACCCCGACATAGACATCTCGGAGGTTGATTACTTCAAGACCATTGTAGATGGGAAGCTGGTGGAAGTTGATGAAGATGATAGCGAAACCACTATTAGCAAAGAAAACGCTAAGACGGATGCCGGCGAAGAGAATGCTAAGGTGGATGCCAACCCTGCCGACCCCAATCCCTGACTTCTTCTTTTGTTTCAATAGTTAGTCACCCCTTTTGGCGGGTGCATTTTGTATCTTGAATATTCGCCCTACCGGGCTTATGCAATTTGTATTTTAACTATTCGCCCTACTGGGCTACTTTAATTGCTTTCTGAATTTTCGCTATTAATTTTTGCCTGGTTGCGAACTTTTATGTAGTATTTATCGGCCCCCCAAACCTCAGGATGCAACAAGCAATCCTAGTGGTTTTTGAGAAAACGCATAACATTTGTTCGTAACCCCACATGTCTCTCTCGTCAGTCCCGACTTGCCGAGACTGGAGAAAGTGTTAAGGGAACGCTAGATGCATCTTTAGTAAAATTGTTTTATTCCATACGTTTGTAAGATTGCTCCGAGCTTTAGCATTATGCCGCCAGCGGTTCAGAGCCTCATGCCGAGGTTGATCAAGGAATATTCCTCGTGGGAACAGAGCCTTTACGTGACTGAGAGACGATCTTTAGATTGAGCTCAGCAGCACGTCGCCATAGGGTTCGAGCCTCAAGCCGAGGTTGACCAAGGAGTATTCCTCGTGGGAACAGAGCCTTTACGTGACTGAGAGACGATCTTTAGACCGAGCTCAGCAGCACGTCGCCATAGGGTTCAGAGCCTCAAGCCGAGGTTGACCAAGGAGTATTCCTCGTGGGAACAGAGCCTTTACGTGACTGAGAGACGATCTTTAGATCGAGCTCAAGAAGACGCCGCCATAGGGTTCGAGCCTCGCCGAGGTTGACCAAGGAGTATTCCTCGTGGGAACAGAGCCTTTACGTGACTGAGAGACGATCTTTAGACCGAGCTCAGCAGTACGTCGCCATAGGGTTCAGAGCCTCAAGCCGAGGTTGACCAAGGAGTATTCCTCGTGGGAACAGAGCCTTTACGTGACTGAGAGACGATCTTTAGACCGAGCTCAGCAGCACGTCGCCATAGGGTTCAGAGCCTCAAGCCGAGGTTGACCAAGGAGTATTCCTCGTGGGAACAGAGCCTTTACGTGACTGAGAGACGATCTTTAGACCGAGCTCAGCAGTACGTCGCCATTTGCTGCCACAGATCAGATGCTGCCATCTTTGCTTTGCTGCTGCTTCCCGGATATGTGCTGCATCCCTTATTTCATCCAGTAAATCTGCTTCCTCACTCAAGGCCTGGTTGTTAGCCTCTTCTTCAAAGCTTTCCCGACGCCAAGAGGGTAAAACTACCTCTACCGGGATCATGGCATCGCCCAAAACCATCCTGAAGGAGTCTCCTGGTTGTGGAATGAACGTGGTATGGTAGGCCCATAAGACTGCAAGTGTCGCCCACAACCCTTGGCCGAGTCCAATTTCTTCTTAATTGCATTTAATATGACCTTGTTGGCCGATTCCACCGCCTGTCGTCGGATGCTCTACAGATATAAACCTGTTTTGAATCCCGAGATCCTTACAAAATTCTACTACCGAGGTGTTGGCAAACTGTGTTCTGTCCGAAACTATAACCCGAGGTAGCCCAAACCGCAAATGATGCTTCTCCAGAAAAACGCCCAACCCGATCTGCCGAGATCCGAGATACCTCCGCCTACCCATTTAGTAAAATAATCCACGCCACGATCAAAACTTAATTGTCCTGAGCCACTGAACGCCCCAAGATGTCACCCCCCGATGAAAAAGGCCACGGACCGAACGGTATGCAAAACTCACCGAGTATGGATAGTCTGGGCAAACATCCGCATTTTGTACATCGAGTCATACTCTTGACAATCCTTTGTTAAAGTAGGCCAGAGTACCCGCCCTCTTAAGATCCGGCTTGCTAAGGCTCTACCTCCACCATGATTCCCACAAGCCCCTCATGCACTTCCTTCATAATCACGACATATCCACTCGACACGCACGCAAGATGGTGCTGCACGTCCCAACCTGTGATAGTTTCCCGACTCCATTACTTAACCGGATGAAATTCTTCCGATGCTTAGCTCTTCATCCGCAGCAATATGTCTTGTTGTAGAAAACGGATGATCGGGCTCATCCACCCGCCGTTGTCCCCACAAACCATCAAGGATTCTTCTTTCTCGATACTAGGCACGGAAGTATTTCACGGATGATCGATTTGTTTATCCTGTAATCCCTAGAGTCCAACCGATAGAAGGTCAGCTCGGGTATTTTCTTTGCCACATGACGTATCTCAAACGCCTCAAATCGTCGACTCAACACAAGGGCTTGTTTCAAATATCTCTCCGTAGTAGCGGCTTTTACTCGAAATGATCCGTCCACTTGTCCGACCACTAATCGTGGAATCGTGCGGACTAGCAATGTGTCACCTGACCTCCAGCCAGCGCCTTTAGACCGCCAATGAGCTTCAGATTCGCTGGTTGTTACTTGTGGAGAATCCAAAACGCAAAGAGTATTCAAGAACTATCTCTCCCCGGACCTTCCACACTACCCCTCGCATTAACGCCTTGGAAGCCGAGGAGCCGACAGATAGAACCCACCCTTGAGTAGAACTTTCCTGGCGGGAGGTTAGTTCGATCATGAAGTCGGCTAAAGACCGATTTGATACTACGAGGGTTGAAACCGATTTCACTGATAGCTCCAATGCCCAAGACACCATCCTCCCCGCCAAACCTTCCAACACTTGTTTTAAAGGATAATTAGTCTTTACCTGACGGATGTCCAAGGAAATAGTGTCGAGTTTGGCAGTCGCCAAGCGCCAACGCCAATTTCTATCTTCCGATATCCGGTTTCGCCCTTTCAACACCTTGCTTACAAAGTACACCTGACGCCTCCTCTTCTCAGATCCGGACCAACGCCATACCGCCGCCAGACACCGCCAGTACAATATCAATCGGGAGCCTTCTTTGGTCCGATTAACACCGGAGGTGACGATAGTAATCGCTTTATCCCTTGAATGCTTTTCGACGCTTCCGGCCCATTCAAACAGTAGCTCTTTTAATCGCCGAGAAGAAGTGAATAGATTTGTCACCGCACAGACAAGAAGAAACGGTGACAACGCCAAACGGCCGTTAGTTGCTGATTCGGATCGAGGTCGGCTCGCATGTCAATGATCGCCTCGGCATTTTATCCTGGATTGGCCTCAATGCCGCGATTGTGAGCATGAAACCCAGAACTTTCCAAATCGAACTCCGAACGCTACACTTGTCCGGTTCAAGCGCATATTGAACTTTCTTAATGCCGCAATGTCTCCCCGATGTCAATGACATGATCTGCCCCTTGTCCCGTTTTGATCACCATGTCGCTCTACGTACACCTCAATATTCCTACCGATCCGAGGGGCAAACACCATATCCATCGCCTTTTGGTAGGTCGCACCGCCGCTCTTCAATCCAAATGGCATAACCTCGTAATAGAAATTCTTCCTTTCTCACATGAAGGCGGTTTTGGACGATCACCGGTTCATTCGGATCTGGTTGTACCTTAATATGCATCCAAAACTCAGAGGCGAAACTGAGGAACTATCAATCACCGATCAATGGAGGAAGAGGATAGGATATCCCATGTTTGCTTAGGTCGGTGAAGTCTACACACATCCTCCATTTGCCATTCTTCTTCTTTACCATAACAACGTTCGACAGCAAGCTGGGTATTGCACCTCTTAACGAAACCGGCCTTTAACAATTTTCCCACTCTCCGAGATACAGTCGTCTTTCTTCTCCCATCTTCCGCTTCCTTGACACTGGCTTGATCCTGGTCGGTGGACAAATGATGGCACATGATCTCGGGTCAATACCCGGCATATCTGATGGCCTGGTGCAAAGAGATCCAGGTTTTGCTTTCAACACCCGGACTATTTCGGTCTCCTCCTCCGCCAATCGAGTTCGAGATGGGTAATTTGTGAAGGCAACGGCCCGATCCGGCTCTTTGACCTCCTCCCGAGGGGTAAGTCCTTCCTCACCCGTCTATCTCCTTGGATCGACAGTCCACCATACCGACCGTGCTTTGGAGAAGCCTCCCGACGGTCCCCACTTTTCTTGGCTTTCAAACCATCTTTATAGCATTTCGAGCCAGCCCTCGGTCACCACGACAACCCGATCGTCCGCTACCTGTGGGTACTTTATAGTTAGGAACAAAGGTCGACAATACTGCCTCAAGTGCATTGAACTAAGGTCTCCCAATGATGATGTTGCAGTGTCACGCATTAACCACCAGATACCTAACCCGAACAACTTTGGAATTTTCTTCCTCTCCAAAGGTAGGCCGCCATGGGAGGTACCCCAGACTTCAGTACCTGCTCACGAGAAACCGATAAGTGTCCCTAAAGGGAAGCAATTCATTTGGCTCAACCCCATTCCTTGAAGGCCTCCCAATAAAGGACATCCACGAAGCTTCATCGATCAAAACACGCTTGACACCCCAATCCTGATTTGTACTTCAATCACCATGGATCATTCTCATGCAGACTTCCTTAGTACATCTTCCGGGAAAGGTTATCACCCGAATCGACTTTGAGGTTCCGATGCTAAGCACCCGAGCGGAGCCAACGAGCATACCTTTTCTCGGGCCGAATCGGAGCCACCGCGGCCCCAGAGATGGTGTTGAGAGTGCCGGTCGATCTTGCTTCCTTTACTTCTCCGCCCACCTTTTCTTAGACCGGAATCGGCCGAGTCCGGAAAGTCTCACCGATCTCCTGTGGTCTTTACGATGTTGATGCCTTCCTCTCTCGAATTAATTCTCAATCTCTTCGCAACTGATAAGTTTCCGTGGTGTGCCCCTCAGCACGATGGAACCTCACACCATGCTTCCTCACTTCCTAAGACTGGATCGTCCACCCATCAAGGTGGGGTGAAAGCAACCTAGGTGTGATGGATGTCCCTGAGGATATCCTCTCGCGCTAAGAGGTGTGAACGCCTCCTTGAGCCGAAAGCCAACTGGGGCGGATGGTGGTCACGACGGTCCCGAGGCCGATCCCGAGCGGCGGTGTGCATTCGGGCCGCTCGCTGCCGCCCCGATCCTTTGTCTTTAGAATCGCACGCTTCTCCATGTTACTTCCTTCCTTTACGTAGCATTCGCCCGAGTAATGATCTCGCCCATGCTCTTGGGCGGGCTTGGGCCAAAGACTCATTGAACTCGTCTGCGCCGCATGGAACGCGGCTACAAATATCTCCCCGATTAGGTGCGAGACCTGATAGTCTCCTCGTAAACCGCCAATGAAATCTCGGAGGTCTCGAAGGCTGCTTTACGCTGAAAAGGGAGGTGTTGGCCACCATGTGTCGATTAGCCGAAAACGGATAATCTTTCTGTTGAAATCTTGATAGCTTACTATGGACACCGAGGCATTTCTATATACCAAATAGGGTCGATTTCTAAAGGTGCCGGCCATCATTTGCACTTAAGGGAATCGGCTGTTCAAGGAGTGCTATATTGTGTTGTTGACCGCTATAATATGTTCTTGTGGATCTGTTTTGCCATCATACGATGCCGTATCAGGGGTTTGAAGTCAGCACACGGATCCTCCTGCATTGCCTCGGGACAAAGGCCGTGGTCCAAAAGTTCTCTTCCGTCTTTTTCGTCATTCAAACTCTTCAATAAGAGCTTGAACATTGTCTTGTAAAGTTTCAAGCGCCATGAGGTCATCAATCATAGCCAGCAATCGGGTTAGATCCGAGGATCCGTTGGTGGTGCAGTTGAGACATGCTTCTCGCCTGTGCTTGTCAAGATGTTTGTGCGGCCTGGGATTGATTCACCGAGGCTCCCACGTGGCCCAATGTTCTGGGCAGAAAAACTTGATTAAAGATATTGTTTAGGATTGAGACTCAAGTGTCGCGAACTCAGTCCAAGTTTATCATTGTTTTGATCTCACGGCGGAGCCCTATTTATATCAATGCCTCCATGAAGCTATTTCCTTCCTTGAATCGCCTTTAGCACATTAACCATGGCTTTATGGCGAGGAACCAAACTGCTTTCAAATTTGTAATCATTCACTAGTAACGTCTTATAAAGACTTTAGGAACTCTTTCATCTTCATAACGTATATTCAATCGCTCTCGCCGGAGTACCGCCCATTATACCTCTAGACCGGTCCTCATGTCTTCCCCGAGACATGCCGGACGAGATCCCTCCTAACATGATCCGAGATCATCTCGGATCCTCAACCTCCCCTCCTGCATCCATCTCGGCTTGAGGATTTTATGATCAAGCACAACCTCCACAGGGCAACCCTCTCCTCTTGTACAGATGCTCCCCACCAATCGAGGTTCGATCCTCAACCGTAGTCCATGACGCAGTTAAGTTGAAGACGATGGGTCCAATCGCCGACCAGATTAATTGATTGATGAAACGACGCATCCATCTCGCCATGGACAGATCTATCAAAAATGAATGATCGAGCATCAACAAGAAGGTCAAGCACCCGAGTCTACCAAGTCGGATCTAGTAGCAGCCGCGCTCATTCTTCCACAAGGTGATCCTGGGTAAATGGACTCCCACCCACGAGGCCGTCTGTAGTCAAAATAGATTTTCCGGCGGAGCTATGATACTTAGCACCATGGATGGCGAAGACTTCCCACACCCCGTGAACGCAGTACATAGTCAAAAATACTACGCATGAACGAGACCCGCTAGGTCGATCGACCTAGGCAAAAATAGTATCCTGGCAACCAAAAGGGTTCGCAAAAGTTATGATATATACAAAACATGTACACCGCAAGTCGAAAACCAAAAGGCGGTTGGGCAAAGGTATCCCAGAGACTGAAACCCGAAGGGCGGTGGCAAAAGTTAGGATTTAAGCGTGATTACTATGTGTCACCCATTGACTATCAAGATTCAAGATTCAAATGGCGCAAACAGTCCACTCACTTCACTGACAAAGGAGACGAGATAGTTGAAATATATGAGTACTAGCATAGTGGAACTTAACTAGATTGTTTCGCATAGCTTTTACCTTTCTCACAAACCATTTGGCCATACGCCACATTTCAAATAAATACAAGTTTCTTTTCTCTTTCATCATTGTTGTTTGTATAAAGTCCAATGTTTGCTTTGAATGATTATATGCATCCGATAATAAAAATCTATTCACAAACATGCGAAAAGTAAACATAGCAAAAGTAATTACTACAGTGCCTCGTGGAATCGATGACGACGAGTCACCAACAAATTTCCCCACAGAGCTGATCCCACAGTAATGTCATTCATTACAAACCTTCCCCAGCTGGAGTAGGCCTCGGTCCCCAAGCAATGATTCCACCAACTTAACTGGATTATGCCCGCCCACGAGCAATAACATCTCATCCCCAACTAAGATGTTTATCCCTCACGGATATCTCTCAACAACCTTTTCCCCAAAGAGATCCAGACTCAAACTTGGTCGATAGTGCACGGAGGAAACCTACATCTTATCCTCACAGATTACAACGGGCCCCTGATTCTTCTAACCCGGCCTCCCGACAATTATCAAGTACCTCCAAAGAAGATTTACACAAACTCTAGTAGAGTACTTCAAGATTCTCCCAATGTCTCATACACAAGATCCTCGACAACAGACTTCTACCGTCCTCAACAATATCTAGGCCCTGAACTTAATGGTGCACGGAGGAATCAAGTTATCTTCTTCTCTCGTGATTCCATCCTCAAACAAAGTCGAAATTCCAAGGTAACTCCAGATCTTCTTCAAGATGGATATGTTTTGAAATACCACAACATCTATCATTCATACATTACTCATAAAAGTCATAATTGTGCATATGTCATTCATACACGCATTGTCATGCATCATACTTTGCATAAGACTAACAAATATTCTATCAAAGTTTCTCTTGAAATTTTCTCAAAGCAGTCCAGATTAAGCCCAATCTCGACGGAAAACTATTGGAAAGACCGCCTTAAGTTGTCCTTCACGATCGTCCAGATTAAGCCCATCCGACGGAAAACTATCTCAAAGACCGCCCTAGTTGTCCTCCGACAACCGGGTCCAGATTGCCCGAATCTCGACGGAAAACTATCCGAACGATCGCCTGTTGTCCTCCGACAACGGATCAAGATTAAGACCCGGCCATCGGGAACCCTATCCGAACGATCACAAGTTATCCTCCGATAACAGCAAGGATCAATTCGACGCACAACAGGAAGATATCCATATTTTGCCAACTACCTCCCTCGAGTAACCGCACTTAAGATTTATTCTGACTCTTCTTATTATCATCAAAGAACTACGTAGTCCCATATACCTCTTTGATGGCATCTTAAGCCCATCTCCCTAATTGTCAACATTTCTCCACCTTCGTATCGCCGCATATTTGGTTAAAACCAATACAAACCAATAACTTCATTCAAAGATGAGCACGAAGTCTAATATACGATTCCTATGGCATCTTAAGCCCATCCCAGCCTCCTTCCACTATCAAGAACATCTACAGAGCCCAGCGCATTTGCCTACTCCCAAGATCGATCTTTCCAGATGGCATCTTAAGCCCATCCCCATCAATTCTCCTATCAACAATCTACATCCGAGTCTAGCGATGACTCATTCCCAATAAGTCCCACTCCTGTGGAATCATTGAAGCCCATTCTTAACATCGCCGAAAAATTTTCGTGATTGAGTGTTCAATCATCTTCTACCTGTGTCATTAAAGGCACGCATGCCAATCTAACCCTTCAAGACAAGAAGATTGAACAGGGCAATGTCATACCCCAAAATTTGCCCTCCATCTTCTCAAGACATTCCACATCCATACTCAAGGATTCCTCAAGGTTGATCGACAAACCCTCTCCTAGACAATCAACCCAAACTAGGGTTTGGCAATTCTCAGATCCAGATGGACTTCCAACATCCCAATGTTCATCATGCCTCCTCATGCTTCAAAGATCTCCACAAGTTTCAAGCCTCAAGTCAAGTTTCTCGTACAATTCGATGGTCGAAAATCAACAGATTGGACAAAAGTCAACTGTGGTCAACATACAACAAACTTCATGATTTTTGGTCAACATCCTCATTTTGAAGTTATTCATCATTTGATCAAGGGTTGATCATGATTCATCAAGAAAACTCAAGATTTGCTCAAAAGTCAAACTTTCTAAAATTAGGTTTCTCGAGAAAAGTCAACCAAACTTTGACCGAGCATAACTTCTTCATACTTTTCTCGTAAATTTTTCCACCACCTCTTGTTTTGAAGGAAATTCAATTCTCTACAACTTCATGTCTCACAAGAATGTTGCTTCATTTGAGAGGTATGGATCAAAACATTAAGGTGTCCTTTTCAAAGTCAACAAAAGTCAACATTTTGTTTTGAAGATATATTGATATGGAAACTCCAATTGAGATGACCAAAAGGTTGGTTAGAGGACTCTTAGAGCTTCCAAAAGTCCAAGAACACTCAAAATGTGGAAAATTGAGCAAGATACACTATTCAAGTTGGGCAATTTTGGACAATGCACAAAGGAGATTTTGGTCAAAATGCAAAATTTTCCAAATGGGCCTATAATCTTTGATCCAAACTTGTTCATGACATTATTTGTGACCCATAAATGCTTGGCCATGGCAATTTTCTATTTTATTAATTTATTTTTGAATTTTAAACCATTTAATTCAAAATTAAATTATATAAAATATGAAAATAAGATATTTTTTCAAGATGATTGATTTTGATCAAACTTGAGGTCCAAGGAAGCCCAAAACACTTGCCAATTTCAATTTGCTTGCAGACATTGAAGGAAAATCAAATTTTCAAGAAATTTGATTTGTTTTAAAGAGAAAATATTGCACATTCATTACTCAATCTTTTTTCACCTCTTTGCCATCCTAATTCACTCTATAAATACTCAACATTATGACAACAAAGAGGAGGGAAACCTAGCCCTTACAACAACCCTTATTTTGCCAAATTTTCTCAAGAATTGTCAATTTCGAGTTTTCCTTTCCAGCCACTTTCAGACCATCCAAAACCACTCATTGTCTTCAGGAGGTAAGTTTGAGGCACACACTACAATGGTTAAAGCAAGCTAAATCGATGCATACATGATCATACATATTCAAAACTTTGATTTTTGCATTTTATAATCTGCGTGTTTCTAATTGATTTTAATGCTTTAATTGTTCATGAGGTTCCATGGTTGAGATCTGGCCATCGCTTGTAAGTTTGAACGTTGAATCACGATGCCATGTTTAGGTTCTGTGTTGTTGTTCAACTCATATTACCGATTCAGCCGAAACCGAACCACCATTGAGTCTCGAAGGGTCGAAATAGGTGGAGTAGGTCTCTTTGTTTTGAATCTTCAGATTTGTAAATTTGAGAATTCATGTCGGAGAAGACCACCGGAGTTCTAGCCCGGCCGACCAAAGCCAGGAACGGCAGCGAGCGTGCGTGGCGTTTCAGCGATCTGATTGGCCTCCTCATTCAACCCGGGTCCACCGCTGACTGTGCCTTGACTTCCAAACAATGATGTACACTCATGATCTCTAATGCCAATCCATGACAACAAGTGATGATGGCGATGGTAAAAGCTCTTCCTGTGCAAAAGATACTCCCATGTCCTGAGTTCGATCCTCACTAAGACCGGTTTTGCATCCTTTTACAAACTTCATATTTTTAATTATTTCTATATTTTCTTATTTATTTAATATTTTGCATCTATTTTAATTTTTTCATAATTTTTATCATGCATTAAAAATCATCAAAATATTTTTTCCTTTTATTTATTTTCAGAAAATGTTTATTTAATTTATAAAATTAAAAATATTATTTTGCATGCATATTTAATTTTATTTCTAATTTATCATTTAAATCACTTTTAATTAGTTTTAATTATTAAATTGCATCCAAAATCCCAAAAATTATTTTAGCATATTAATGTTATTTCCAGCATGAAATATTTTTCTCATTCAAAAATTTTATTTTTACTAACATTTTCTCTTATTCGATTTTCAGATTTTCCGATTTCTCATCTTTTCATGTGTTATCCTGCTTTGACGATTTTATCGTTTCTTTTTTCCAATAATGTAATTGTTTATGGGATGTAATAGTTTAATTAGGCTTTTATTTTCCGCAAGTTTAAATTATGTATCTGCCCCAAAGCCATGTAATAGCAGAGGACATTATCTTTCCGCACTTTACATTCCGCATTTTAATTTCCGCACCCTATAAACCGCTAGTAATTAGGCGGTATGGCAAGACTAAAATTGGACATAGCTCACTCTAATTTCAAGATATAATATCTGAAACAACACACTCTTTTCACACATGCACCTTAGGGTAATTCTCGCTCCTTTACTTAATTCAAATGGTCATGTCCTCTAACGAGAGGTATTTCCAGCACCGCTGTTTCAAACAAATCATCATAGTCCTTCGATACAAAGATCATAGACCCACGATGTCGCCTACATGATCTTGACCCTCGATTGTTGCCTACGAAAAATGATGATAGTCCCTTCGAATGTGCTAGGATACTTCCTACAAGTTGCCTTCTATGACCATCCGATGTCCCTTCGAATGTCCCGCTTACATCCAACAAATAGAGTTACCTACCAACTAATGGTATGGATAGCGCTATTCTAAAGGAACGTAAAATAACACGAAAACGACCAATTCTGAGTAGGTAATAAGACTTTTAGTTGCTTGCTCAATCAAAATACTTTTCACACCTCACACTTTTGTCAAAGTTCAAACTCTTTTCAAAATGAAACATTTCCGAACACTTTGTATACATTCCTACATGAATCATTACAAAGTCAAAGTGAAATGCCTTTTCAAAACATTTTTTCAAACACATAGAAAGCACAATTTTAAAGTGATCTAAGATAACTAAGAGCCCGATAATTCACGGATGGAAAGGGTGCTAATACTTTCCTTTTCATAACCTTCTCCTTACTCAATCTAACGGGTCTTTTCCTCGTTTTTCACCTTCCCTTAATTGATAAAAGAAAAGTCGGTGGCGACTCTTGCTATCCGCACATTTGCGATATACAAAACCTACAAAGTCAGTTCACCGTATATGTAGGCGATGGATATATTTATCTTGTTTTGGATAAATTATAGCGATGTGGGCTTTGCGCTTGAATTTGATGAGTGACGATGATGTTTTGGTGGTCAGGTTGTTTTAGTGTCGTATCACATACATTGCATTACGATTAGATGGCTTTATGCCAGTGCTTAATGAGGCTTTGACACCCGGCTTAACGAGGCTTCGTCGCTGCCAACGGGCTTTTGCCAAGTGTCCCTGAATATGGCATGTGCCGACCTGCACCACATGCATAAACATAGCCGAGTCTGCATGAGCCCGTTATGTTTATGTCTGAGTTGTTTCATGCTAGTTTAAATTGATGGGTGATGCGAACTGCGATGATATATGATGCTTGCCTGATGATGATTTTATGATTTGAATGAAACGGTAATATGAACTGATAATTCTATGATAACTATGCGAAATATAAATGATGAGTTTTCATACAGATTTAACTTGATGAAATGCTACAATAGGATGTGATGATGTTTGTGATGATGGGCTTTATGCCAAGCTATCGATGGGCTTTAGCCAATTTGTGATGATTTTGTTTATATTGCTTTGGTGTTATTAGCATTGTTTGATGTTATTGTTTGATGTTGTTGTTCATGATTGTCGTGTTAATTGTAGTGAGGTGTTAGCTTGTGAGCGATTTCATGGTGACGGAGGTTTATGTGTTGTTGTGATGATTTGTGCCGATGAGGCTAAGGCGTTTAATGTAGATTATACACTATAGAATAACGATAAGAGTAAGTGAAATTTAGATAGATTGGAATGAACTTACTAATCTATATCGCTTATAATTCCAAAACTATATATATTTATCATGCCTTTAATTATATGTTTTGGAGTATCTTACCCTTTACTTGTTTCACTGTTACCTTTATATTGGTAACGTGTAGGTTATGAAGACGAAGTTTATAGCTGCTGTTATTTAGCCAGGTCGCCTGATACGTAGCACTCGGGGGGAATATTTATGTTGTCTTGTTGTTATTCTTTTGTTGTTCTTCCTTTTGTAAATAGAATCATACTTTATGAAAACATGATTTAATGAGGAAGTTTAATAAAGAAAATATTTTGATTTTTATGAATCAATCTATGATTTCCGATGATGCTATGTATCTGAGATTTATACTTTAAAGCAAACTGTTTAAAGTAATTGGTTTTGAAGGTGTGACGCCTCAGTATTTAATTTATGAAATTTTAAATTACTTTGATTTTTGTATATAAAACTTTGGGTAATATTGGGGTGTTACACAGATGGTCGGCCTGAAACTCTTCACGAAATTCTCCAACCTCTCATACGACAGCTGGTCTTGCTTATTCAGCTTGTCATGCCTCACGGAGTAGAAATCCGCTCCCCGACTATAATGTTTTTTGTCCCATTCAAGCGGGAACCTCGCCCTCAGCCTTTCTCCTTCCTTACCATCTTCGTCGACCTCCACGGTACGAACGAAGAGCGTATCCTCGGCGTCTCTAGTGAGGGGCTTCACCACATAAAAGCGCTTCTTGAAGTCTCGGACGGACTCCAGGTACGGCCGGAATAGCTTGCCCGATTGTTTGAACGACACCCAAGCGCATTTTTCACCGACCATCTGCCGTTGTAGATGAAAGATGCGGAAGAACAGAGGAAGAGTGGCCCCAATATCTAGATACTGGCACACCAGCTCGAATGCCCTCATAAAAGCTAGAGCGTTCGGATGGAGCTTCGAAGGGGCCAGTTCCAACCATGTGAACACCCCCGTTTAGAAGCCTGTAAAGGGCATGCGAAAGCCCGCCTCCCGGAAGGCAAACTCGTACATTGGGAACCTGGTGGAGGCGTACGAGGAACAAATCCTCCTGCATTCCCCGGGTATTTGAACGGACCAGGAAGGTTCGAAACCCTTGTCCAAATCCTCGACCATATTAAATGCGGTAGAAGGGTCAACAGCGAAGTCCGAGCGGAACTCCCTGGTCTGGGCGCGACCAGAGAGGTCTCAGGCATGAGGCCCGGAGCGGAGCATGCTTGGCCCTCCTCGTAAGTTGTCTCGGCACCAAAAGCAGCGAAAGAAAAGTGAATTCGAGGATATCAAATCCATCCTTCCACCACGACTCTAGTGAAAGGGCGAGAGGCCCGGTGCATGAGCAAGAGGAACTCGCGACGCCCGCGAAGCCTGCAGCCCTGGGACTTCTTACAGAACTCCTGGGAATCATCTCCCCGAGAAGTCATGTTTCCCTCGAAAACCCCACTGTTGCTCGCGACACTCAAATTTTCCCAGAAACCTACTCTTTTCCCGAGGAACTCAAGGGTTCGTCAGCTAGATTCATCAAATTTCCCCGTAAAAACTCACGCATATCCCCGTAAAACTCACGAATCTCCCCGTAAGATTCACGTTTTTCCCCGCGATATTCATAAAAATTTGAAGACCTAGATTCATCCTAAACGTAAACTGAAAGAAGATTATCAAGGGTTTAGAGGATATTTACCTGCGTTCGAGGTTGAAGACATGATGAAGGTTGAAGATTTGTGAGTTTTGCAGCTTCGCATGGAGGAATCAGTTAGCAGGAACTAGAAAGCTGGATAAGGAATAAACAAATGAAACCCTAAAGGATCCCTTTTATAGCCAAACTTGGGCATACGAAGGTCACACCCAATGCCATGCCCTCCTCGAAGCGGCACGTGGCACAAAGGCTAACACATTGAATGACCCTCAATTGAGGACGCGCAGTCCCTCGTGGAAATGCCCCTGTCGGCCTTTTCCCCGAGGGCTAAAAGACCAAAACCTGCTCGTTCTACGACCCATGGGCACACGCGGACATCCCCGGAGTTAAAGAACCAAATGTGCCTGCTCTATGACCCCTGGGCATACGCGGGTTCGTGCTCGCTGAGCCTTCGGGGAGCTTGCTTCGACATTGAGCCCCTGAATGGGAGCTACTCGATTCAAAGTCATTCCTCTCAGCGAGAGCAAAGACTTGGGGGCTCCTGCTCGGATCGCCCAACACTTGGCCCATACAAGCCCAATCTTGAGGCGTAAAGGCCCATTCGCCCATAAAGAGGACAGTTCGCATCACTTACGTGAAGGCCACGTGGCCAACGGTCATTTGATTACCACGTGCCCCCCGAGAATATTGGACCAGGGATTCGCCACCTGCCCTCCAGAAACACCGGATTAAACCCGGATATCCCGGAGCGACAATCCAGGGAGGAGGCCACGTGGTGGCCTTCATGCACACGCAGGCCCTGGCAGTCCATTAGTGGGCTTGGATCACCACCCACTAACTGGACCTTGGCCCGAGGGTTATAAACACCTCACTCTGAGAGGGCTCGTGTAACCATTCCGCTCACTTATACTTCTTGCTTCCTTTCGCCTTTCTCCTCACTTTGGCATTAGAGTGTCTTCATGCACCCCCTCTTCTCCTTCAACCACGCCACAGATCATGCGATAACCCTCCTGCTCAGTACGATCAAGGTTCATATAGAGTATTATAAAATGGCATGGCTAACACATTCTCATTGCATAATTAACTTCGTACCTTTATCTCTTTCAGACATTGGGTTTTATTCTCTTTTCTCATTTTCTCGAAACAAAGAAGTGTGATGGCGACTTTTACTTATTTGCAATTTAAGTTAGTTAATAGCTTAAACTTTGATTTTCACCGCTATGGATTCATGTGTTTATTTTCATGTATTCTTCATAATTTTCCTCAAGGTTTCATCAAGATTAATCAAGGGTCTTTCAAAGATACTGTTTGGAGTTCATATGGTCATCATTGTGCCTTTGAAATACAAGAAAACATAAAATGACAAGTTGGAACATGGTGGCTTAACCTAAAACAAATGTAGGCGCCTTTCACCAAAACACCATAACTCTTCAATTCTCAAAATTTATGGACGCCTCTTTGAGCCAAATGTCAAAATGATGTCCTCTACAACTTTGGCCTTAGAAGTCAAACGCCAATCTAAGTTCCTAAAATTTGAATTAGATTCAAGGCCACGTGCACAAAACTAGGTCCGACATGGTTGATATAATGCATGGCCTCGTTATTCACCCAAACCTCAAATTCAAGTTGTTTTTCACCATGTCCTTTGATCTGGTTCTTTTACATCTTATTCTTCACAAGAAGATCATTTGGCACAAAGAAAATTGAAACACGTGAGTGAATTTTATTTGAATGAAGCACCTAACATGGAGTCAAGAACTTTGTTCCATGTCTCGACCTATAATTTTAAATTACCCAAACTCAACTTAGGAACCGCAACACATGTAAACTTGTTTATAATGACAAAATTCATCCCACTAAATGCAAAACAACTCATTTCAATACATGAATCACGATCACCTTGCCTCACACGGTTGCAAAATCCAAAAATCTAGAATAAGGTTATACATTTGGGATCTGAAATTCACATCGATGATGAGCTCAACATTCTCCTATAAATAGAGAACCATTCTTCACACAAAACCAAGCCTCAAGGGCCAAAGAAACTGCGGTTCTATAGGAATCTGATATCTCTAAAAATCGTAGTTAGTTTCTCATTGTCTCTTTATTTTAACTTCAAATCTTCACCCAATCCTTCATTGGCATCATCTGGAACTACTTGAAGCATTACAAAAGCTGAGCTCTAAGTACCAAATCTATTCCTCTATTTTTATACCTCGAAGCTTACTTGGGTAAGGTAGATATGAGTTTCTATTTTCATACAAGTTACTATCTTCTTTGTCTTGCATTACTGAACAAAACCCATAATTCCACTGGAATTTATTGTTTATGTTTGGCATTTAATTTTACTTTGAAGCTTGTTAGGTTTTCTATATTTTTCATAATTTTCTTTCATCAAACAAATAAATTGATCTCACAAAAGACGTGGAGGATGATGTTAGGTGAAGTTCAAACGTGCTTTGTTTCAACTTAAATCCACTAATTTATGGTTCTGCAAAATTGAATGGTTAGAGGTTGAAGACGAAGATTTTTGCGCCTTCTGAGCAAAATTCAAATAACTCAAACCAATGACCCTAATTACAATACGAC
Source organism: Vicia sativa (assembly GCA_021764765.1). NCBI lineage: Eukaryota > Viridiplantae > Streptophyta > Magnoliopsida > Fabales > Fabaceae > Vicia > Vicia sativa. The sequence continues at coordinate 100,089,676 of CM038796.1, read as the reverse complement.
TGCTGCTTTTAGAGCGATTGAGAGTGCTAAAGATAGAGCATGGTTGAAGCTTTGGATTGAGATGCACTCTTCCATTGTGGTTCGCTTTTCAAAAGAAACTTTGGTTCCTTGGAAACTCGTAAATAGGTGGTTACGTTGTACATATATTATCGGTAGTATGTCTATTTTCATATTTTTCAAGAAGTTGCAATTCTTGTGCGGATTTTTGTCAATTTAAGCCACAATCTCTTCTCTTACTTTTGATGCCATCCCTATAGCTATAAAATGCATTTAAAAAAAAAAATAGATTAGGGACGAGTTTGTTCAGGTTTGTTACCTCTTGAGAGGGTCTTGGCCTAGTCCCCCTATCCTTTTTGTGTATCACCTTTTTCTTTTTTAATATATCCCTATTAACAAAAAACCTCACCGCATCATAGTCATTGCTCCTTTTTACTTTATATCTTTTTTAATTTATTTTCTTTTTCTTTCAAAACTCATTAAAAATAGCTCCTAAATCATTTTTAACTCCATTTGTTTCTATAATTTCCTTAAAATATTTTCTATCTTATGTGATTTTTTTCCAGATTTTTAAATTGATATTTAGTGTAACGCCCCGATTCAATTTAGATTATTTTATTCAATGATGGTATTCTTATTTCTATTTTATTATTATTATAGATAAAATAGTATTTAGAATATTAGTAGTTAATTATTTAAATAGATAAGGGTAGTATGGTAAAGTTGAACGTAAATTAGTGAGGATATGATGGGAATAACTGATTATGGGTCCTAGGGGTAAAATTGGACTTAAGAGAAATTGAGACTTAGGTATTATCATAATATGATAGTGAAGAGAAGAAGGAAGAACATCGAGAATGAGAGAGAGGAAGAGCTAGAGCAAGAGGAAAATTGCACAACCTTTGGGA